>PVJX010000416.1:130073-266057 GCA_004027295.1 Dolichotis patagonum
ATGGTAAACATATATATATATATATATATATATATATATATATATATTCTGAATCAAGTTGTATATGTTACACTGACATGATTTTTATTTGTATATGATATCTAAATGAAACCTGAAACAGAACTTTTGCAAATTTGAGGGGGACCAAGAGTTGAAAGAACAGGGAAGGCTTGAAAGGGTATGAGACAGAAAGAACTAGGATGAGTTTTATACATGTACATCTTCCCATGATAAATGTGATCATTATGCACTCTGAACATGTATTAACAGAAAATTAAAAAGATGCAAACTCTTGAATGTTTCTAATCCATTGCCCATGAGATCTGCAATCTCAATAAATACCTTTTATGTTAAAAAAGCTGGTGAAAAAGGAGCACTGTAGGTCAAATTTAAGAAACTATGATTTAAAGGAGCATGTTTTGTGGATGAAAGGCTTCAGGAAAACTTGGGAGCCATTTCATACCAACTTATGAAAGCAGATTAATTTAAATGTCTTCTTATTTTCTTTTAGTAACCTCACACTGGTAAGTGAAATTAGCCACAATGGAAGGACCAGGAGGATAAAAACTGGAAAATTACAAACAGCCATCCCTACATGTATCATGAGTTAATGAAGCCATGATTATGATATTTACCATCAAAATCTACTTAGCACATTTCCTGGCTTATTGAAACTACTTTAAAAGTAGTTTGCTATTATATTATGAAGTCCTTTCAGTTAGAAAAAATACATCTTTTTCTTCTGTACTCCCATTACATATATATCTTTCAGATTCCATTTCTCTTTAGTCATTAATGTACATTCCTAACTGTCCCTAGTCTTAACTATCTCCTCTTCTATTTTCTGTACTCTTCAGTCATAATATCACAGAACCAAATCCTGCTATTTCTGTAGTTAATATTTTCCACTGATATGTCATTTTTGTGACATAAATTTGAGCTATTCTCATTGCATTTGAACTCTTTAATCACACTCCAGAGAGTCAGTTAAGTCAAAAAGTTTATTTAGATATCCACAATGTCATCTCTCTATACATTTTATTCTATTATAGTATCATCTATGCCAAATTACTAATTTGATTATTACTGAAAGCTTAAAAAATTCAACTTTGTTGTCTCCTTGTGATCCAGTATTTTACATAGGTGTAGACTTCAACTTTTATAATTCCAAGGCCAACCACTTAACTCTTTCTTTTAAAAGAACTTAACTATTTAATTTTCTAAATACTTTTATAAAAGTCAAAGTAAATTGAACAAAATATTCTTACTTTTTGGATAGTGATTTGAATAACTTTAGCATGTACATGCTACAATATATTCCTATACATTAATATGATGTATAATTTACATTATTCAAAATTTTTAAAACCTCTGAATCCAAATAAATATTGTCTCATAAATGACAGAAAAAGAAAAGTTATGAAACTCATAATTATTTGAAAAAGTTTCTTAAATTATATCATCACTACAAAACCTATTATCAAACCACATAAAATTTAATCTATATTAAAGAAAAGCAATTTCATTAACTTTTTATAAATTTTGGGCCAAGTGAAGTCACAATTGTATACATAAGAATATAAAAATAAATATAAACCTCTGGAAAACATACATACCAAAGAAAAATTCTACTATCTAGAATTTCTGTGATTAAGCTCAATAGAGAAAGCCATAATAAAGTGAAAATAAATAATAACAAAAATAAAGATACAATATCAGGAATAAAAATTCAAGGTTGAAGACATATATGCACTGATGAATACTAGCAATTTTTTTCAATTTGGCATGGTAAGCCACAGATGAATGTATGCCACCTTTACTAAATATTTTCTCTGTAAAACACCTTTTGGTTTAGACTTTTAAACTAAGAATATCACAATAGAATGTGGCTGGGCAATGGTTCTGATTGGCAATATAATTATAAAAATTTTGATTAACAGTAATTACTGGAAAAAATACTAGAAGCTATTGCTAGCATCTGTAAGAAATTCATGACTTTCACCATCATTTACTGTGAGTCATAAATTCACAGGGAGCAAAATGAATAATATGTGACTTCTGCTTTCAAGAATATCAGAGGCTCCAGAAAAGATGACCTTTTATATGAATCACAGCAACATGACATAGGTGTTGCTGAAGTAAAGTATGTGGCACCTTTGTTTGGAAAAAGATTTCCTAAATACAGTGGTCAAAATCAAAAGCTAAAGGCCTGGTAGACACCAAAGTAAGCTTGGATATGTTGTTTTCAGAAGCATGTGGGTATTAAATGTCAACATTTATGAAAATGATGGCAAAAGACCTGGAAAACGCAGAAAAGCCATGTAAATATTAATAAATGAAAATATTTTAATATTCTATAAATATTAAGAAAAATAAAAGTGAATTAAAATGAGGAGGAAATTGACAGGAAACAATACAAAATTGCTAAGGATGCTCAAAAAGATCCTTAGTATCAGTTAGGACAAGAAGACAAAAACACAGCAGAATGTTATGTAAGATCCACTAGATGAGAAGTAACAAAGCACTTAGCAAAACTAAGTGATGTTAAAAATATGTTTGTCGGAGGCACAAGAGCTCCCATGGGGCTGAATAGGCTATGCCCAGCCACCTCCATCGGGCCCCTAGAACTGAGGGCATGCAAGGTGATTTCTGGATCACTTGTGCTCCATCACGGAGAACTCTGGACCATTGCCCCCAGCAGCTAGGACCCAGCCCAGCTTTCTGAACAACCATAGGAGGCACAGGAGATCCTGCAGGCCTCAATAGGTTATGCCTAAACACCTCCTTGAGCCTCTGGAGCTGAGGGCATGCAAGGTGAGTTCAACCATGTTTGCACTCACTCAGGAGAGCTTTGGACCATCAACTCCCAGTGGGGAGGATGCCGCCCAGATTCCTAGACCACCAGAAGATGCATAGGAGGTCCCTGCAGTTCTGACTGGGCCATGACCAGCAACCTCCAATCGGTCCTGGAGAACTGAGGATGTACAAGCTCATTTCCAGCATGCCCGTAGGAAGCTTTGGACCATTTCATCAAACCCAGAAATACAGGAAAATGACAAAAAGAAAGCTTAAGAGCCATGTAACAGAATGAAATATAAGCCCTACACCATAAAAACATGAAATGATAGCAGGGGTAGCTGTTCTATTTGCAGACAATGTGAACTTCAAACCAAGAATGATCCAAAGAGATAAAGAAGGCCACTACATACTAGTTAGGGGAAAACTTCAGGAGGAAGAGATAACAATCTTAAATACATACACACCAAAATATTGAGCACCCAGCTATACAAAACAAGTATTAACAGAAAGGAAAATCCAACAAGCATAAACACAATTGTAACAGGAGACCTTATCATGTCATTGACACAAAGGGACAGATCAACTAGACAGAAAATCAGCAAAGAAATAACAGAGCTGAATCACAGCTAAACAAGTTGACTAGATAGATGCATAGAGTATTGCATCCAACAACATCAGAATATACATTCTTCTCAGCATTACATGGGACATTCTCTAAAATTGACCATATACCAGCTCACAGAACATACTTAAGTAAATGCAAAAGAACTGAAATTATCCCATGTGTGTTATCAGATCATAACACCATGAAACCAGAAATAAATGTTAAAAGAAACTGCAAAAACACCACAAACACATGGAAAATGAATAATACACTCTTGAGAAGTCAGTGGGTCACAGAGGAAATTAAAGAAGAAATTAAACAATATCTACAAGCAAACAAAAATACAAATAAAACTGACTGGAATCTGTGGGATGCAATGAAAGCAGTCATCAGAGGAAATTTTATTGCAGTGAATTCACACATCAGGAAAACAGAACAAACACAAATAAACATCCTGATGCTATACCTCAAATATCAGGAAAGAGAAGAACAAGTCAAGCCCAAAGCCAAAAGTAGGGAGGAAATTATAAAGATCAGAACAGAAACTGCAATAGAGACTAAGAAAACAATACAAAGAATCAGTGAATCAAAGAGTTGGTTCTTTGAAAGAATAAATATAATTGATAAGCCCCTGGCCAACTTTATTTTAAAAAGGAAAGAAAAAACTCAAATTCATGCAATAAGGAATGAAAAGGGTGAAGTCACTACAGACTCTGTAGAAATACAGATCACCAACACCTAGTTTGAAAACCTCTACTCTCAGAGGTTCAATAACACAGAAGAAATGGACAGATTCCTTAGACACATATGAACTACTAAAGCTGGATCAGGAAGATGTAAAACTGCTGAATAACCCAATTTCTATTAATGAAATTGAAAACGTAATTAACTCCTTACCAACAAAGAAGAGCCCAGGTCCAGATGGATTCACTGCAGAATTCTATAAGAAATACAAAAAAGACTTAATGCTGACACTCCTCAAACTCTTCAGTGAAATTGAAAGGGAAGCAATTCTCCCAAACTGATTCCTGGAAGGAAATATTACTCTAGTAACAAAACCTGAAAAAGACTCAACAAAAAAAGAGAACTATAGGCCAAACTTCCTAATGAACATAGATGCAAAAATTCTCCATAAAATATTGCCAAACAGGATGCAGCAAATCATGACCAAGTGGGATTCATCCCAGGAATGCAGAGATGGTTCATCATACATAAATCAATAAATATAATCTACCATATCAATAGTGCCAAAAATAAGCACATGATCATTTCTATAGATGCAGAAAAAGCTTTTGATAAGGTCAAACACTCATTCATGATAAGAACCTTACATAGAATTGGAATAGATGGCCTTTACCTCAATATGATAAAGGCCATCTCTGACAAACCAACAGCCAGCATCATATTACATGGCCAGAAACTGAAAGCCTTTACCTTAAAAATCACACACAAGACAAGGATGTCCATTATCACCACTCCTATGTAACATAGTACTAGAAATACTAGCCAGAGTAATAAGACAAGTGAGAGAAATAAAAGAAGTAAGGATAGGAAAATAGGAATTTAAATTATCATTATTTTCAGATGACATGTTGCTCTACATAGAAGACACCCAAAACTCCATTGAAAGACTCCTGGGCATTATAAAAAAATTCAGCAATGTAGTTGGATCCAAAGTCAACACTCAAAATTCAGTAGCTTTCCTATACACTGACAACAAAACCACTGAGAGAGAAATAATAGAAGCCACCACTTTCGCACTAGCATCCAAAAAATGAAATACTTAGGAATCAGTCTAATGAAAGAAGTAAAAGGTCTATTTGGGGAAAATTATAATATCTTGAAAAAGAAATTGAATAGAATGTCAACAAATGGAAAGATATCCCTTGTTCATAGATAGGAATAATAAATATTTTGAAAATGGCCATTCTCCCAAAATTGTTATACAGATTTAATGCAATCCCAATCAAAATGAGACTAGTATATCTCATAAATCTAGAGAAATCACTCGCAAAATTCATCTGCAGCCAGAACAGACCTCAAATAGCAAAGGCAACTCTAAGCAGCAAAGGCAAGGCAGGAGGCATTGCAATCCCTGACTTGAAGTTATACCACAGTGCTACTGTAATAAAATCAGAATGGTACTGGAATAAAAACAGACCTGAAGATCAATGGAATAGATTAGAAGATACAACTGCCACTACAAATGAACTCAACCACCTTATCTTTGATAAAGGGGCCAAACACATTCACTTGAAGAACGATAGTCTCTTTAATAAATGGTACTGGAAAAATTTGCTGTGCATATGCAGAAAACTAAAACTAGACCCATTCTAATCACCATACACTAAACTAAAATCTAAATATATCAAAGATCTAAATATTAAAAGAGAAACACTAAATCTGTTAGAAGACAAAGTAGGTAAAAATTTTGAAGACATAAGGGTAAGTAGAGAATTCATGAACAAGAATCAAACCACATGGGAAATACTTCCTAGCATCAATAACTGTGATCATTTCTTATTAAAGAGTTTCTGAGTGTTGAAAGAAATCTCCGGCACAGTGAAAAAAACACTCACAAATCGGGAAAAAATCTTAGGGAACTGTCCCTCAGACAAAGGACTTCTGTCTAGAACATATAAAGAACTTAAAAAAAAAAACAATTCAGATTCCCAAAGTTCAAAGACCCAATCCAAAAATGGGTATCCAAGATTAACACACAGTTCACAGATGAAAAAACTACAAGTGGAAATTATATACATGAAAAAATGTTCTACATCATTAATCATTAGAGAAATTAAAATTAAAACCACACTGAGATTCCATCTCACTCCAGAAAGAATGGCCAAGATCAAGAAAACTACAACAAGTGCTGGAGAGGCTGTGGGGTAAAAGGAACTCTTCTGCACTGTTGGTGGGATTGCAGACTGGTGCAACCACTGTGGAGGTCAGTCTGGAGATTCCTCAAAAAGCTGTGATTGGAAGTCCCATTTGACCCAGCTATTCCGCTTCTGGGCATATTTCCAGAAGAACTGAAAACATCATACCACAGTGATGAGTGTGCACAAATGTTTATAACAGCACAATTTGTAATAGCCAGATCTTGGAAACAACCTAAGTGTCCATCAGCTGAGGAATGGATAAAAAAGTTGTGGTATTTTAATACAATGGAGTACTACTCAGCTATAAAGAATGATCACATCGAGATATTTATAAATAAATGGATGCAACTTGAGACCACACTCATAAGTGAAATAAATGAAACACTCATGTATAAATACCAGAGTCTCCCTGGTATAAAAAATGGTAAGAGTACATAAGATATCATGGTTCCCCATTATATTATTTTGAAGTCTCATAATAAATTCACTCATTAGTTCAAATGGTTTTATTCTTTTTTAAAATTTTATTAGGTGTGATGGTATAAAAAGCTACTTTGTAGAAAACAAGACATTATGGCAGCCATTGCTGATTTAATATCATCTTGCTTTGAAGTCCTACCTTGCTTTTGTTCTTCTGTTTTATTGGTTCTGCCAATGTTGTATCTTATTGGATTTTAATATGTGTGATAGTATAAACAATTTTTAAGTAAATGAGATACGATAGTAGCCATTGTTCATTATTGGTTATTTGGTGTTGAGTGTCCTGTAATACTTTCATTCTCTTGAATGGTTTTATACTATTTTATTATGTTTGATACTATTGTGTGTGAAGGTATGCTCAACTGTTTCAATGAAAAGAGACACTGCGGTAGCTACTGGTAGTACTGGTTGTCTTTTCATGAAGTGCTGTGTTGCTTGCATTGTTTTGTTCTGATTTGCTTTGCTCTATTCTCTTTTGTTTATTCTCTTTTTAAAAAAAGATATATTGGTAATTTTTACTGCACTAATACATGCATATAAATGAAACAATAATGAGAAACATTTGATGATATTTAAAAACTAAATAGATAATATAAATATATATTTATATAATATATTATATATATTATAATATAATATATTAAATATATATAATATATTATATATATTATTTATATATAAAAATAATATAAATATATATTTAAGGTAAATATATAGATATCCTAGATTCTAGCAATTCATGTACATTATATAACCCCCAGATCATATTTAAATACATATATTTTACTTACTTTTATTTAAATTTTGAGACAAAGTACACAACACCCAAAATTAAGGGAGAAAAACATTTATTTAGCTCTCAATTTGTAGAGGTTTCACTCCACAATTGGTTGGCTCCAAGACAGAGTGGCACACCACAAAGGGGCAACAGTTCATGACAGCAGATGACAACAAAAGCAGCATGAGCAAAGGGAGTGGAATCCTCTTTTTCTCTGTATAGCGTGTTCAGGCTACTCATCCTAGAATGGTTGTGGCTCTCTCACCCTTAGCCCGAACACTAGACAGTGAACTAAACACAAACTGTACTCCGCAGCCTCTGAAAATCCCACCCTCCATGAGTACATGAGACTTGGGGGAAGACATTCATGCGCAAACCCTTACCATGTATGAGAGTACTTGAAAGTACCTGCAAAAAGTCAGAAATCACAAATCTATTATCAGAATAACAATGAAATAAGCTATGTCTATCTTATGCAAGAAAACCACAATTAAATATGCATTATAAATATATTAATCATTTTTTAAAAGAAAAAAGTTATAGAAGAAACAATACACAGTGCACACACACATTCACATGTATATTATATATATTTATCATAGCTGCATGCATAAATATATGTAACTCTATATAAATTCATATTTACATTTATGCATTAGGTATACGCATACATAAAGTGAGAAAGATTATTAATACAAACCCCAAAACTTGCACATTTATATGTATGTAGTTTTATTGTATATAAAATTTGGGGCTATGCAAAAATATTTGTTATAAATACATAAATTATAAAAATTAATATTAACATAGTGGTCACTTCTAAGACTATTTAACTTACATTACTAATATTTTTATCATACATAAGGTTATAAGATCATAGATATCTAATTATGTAGATATTTTGATAATAAAAATACTTTTTTATTTTGTATTTTTCATGAAATCACAAGGGCAGAAATACAAATCTGCTTGGAAAAATAAGAAGGGACATCACATACTTTGTAATTTGGCAAAATCTTAAAAGTAGATAGAAATTTATTGAGAGGGAGGAGAAAGGGGATTGATAGAAAAGTACTGATAACAAGAGCAAAGAACTGAGTATAAAATGCCTGGAAGAATATATAATGTTTAGAATCTAGGAAATAAAATCTTCTTCACTTAGAGGTCCTAGGATAGTTAACAATAGTTAGTGGCCTCTGCAGAAGAATGTTGAAAACATATTGTTAAGGACAGTAGATTTTCAAGATTTAGTAAATGTACATTGGAAGCATTTAAGGTTTTGTAAAACAAACTTACTGGATTATATTTACAATTTGATCTGTTTGGGGATAACATGTAGCAGAGACCTAGTAGGAAAGAAGTATCAACACAGGACAAAATAATGTTGTCTATAAATGTGGAAATGGAAGTTAATAATTTAGCTTTAGTTTCAGAGAGACCTTACATTAATGAGAACATAAATTTGATGGTAATATTGGCTTTAATTATCAGACATTTAATGTACAGGGGAATTAATAACTTAACAATTAAGATAATGAACTCTGAAAGTAGAGTGTCTGAGACTGAATTCCATCTCTGCAGATTATTGCAGAATAATCAAAGATAAGCTACTTGATCTCTGTATCTTGATTTATTTGTGAATAAAACCCAAATGATAGCATTATCTCTTTAATGGGATTGTTAAAAGATTAACTGAGTTAATGGACATAAGGCGTTTAATTACCTATAATATAGATGTCTGTCTTTGTTTTAATGTCTGTAAGAGACAGTTCCACAAACACTCTTTTCTCATCTCAGAAAGCTTATTGTTTATTTTTTGGGGCTTTGAATGTGAACAGAGATGCCTTTGACTCTAGAGTCGGTAGGAGGCATTTTCCATTAATTCAAAACGAAGGCTTTACAGCTGTGCTATTAAAAATAAATCCCTCGGTTTGTTTTCTTTCTTTAAATTTGGAAGTGCTCTTTTAGTAAACATTTATTTGAAATTTGGTCCTTTGTTTGATTTAGCTTTACCCAAGTATGCTTTAACACACTCTCTATTTTTATAATTTTTTTAAAAAGCTGGCTAGTCAAATTCAGTTTTACAAAATTTTGCAGACATAGCACAAAGACTACTGATATACTCCAAGGAGTTTCTATTATGCTAATATCTTACATTATCAAAATGTAATTGTCAAATTTAATAAACTACCAACTCAACTCTAGACGGTTTAGGTTACAATAATGTTTCTGTTAAAGCCTCTTTGTTCCTCATTCCAGCATTCAATCGAGGAAAGCACACACATTAAGTTGTCATTTATCTCCTCTATGACATTTTCTTCTTTCCTTAAATTTTTATGTCCTTGACAGTTTTGAGGAATCCTACATTATTTGTCCTTTTGTGTCTGGCTTACAGTATTTACTACAATATTTTTGAGACTCATTCACATTGTAGACATACCGACCCTTCCTTCCTTCCTTCCTTCCTTCCTTCCTTCCTTCCTTCCTTCCTTCCTTCCTCTCTCTCTCTCTCTCTCTCTCTCTCTCTCTCTCTCTCTCTCTCTCTCTCTGGTGTTTATCTGCTTTATGTATCTTAGCTGCTATCAATTCAGCCTGTCCTTCGAACCATCTGGTCGCTTGGGGGACGTGGACGCAAGAAGGGTGTCTGAGTCTCAGCCCGTGCTCTGGTTGGCTCATGGGAGGCGCTATCTGACTTTTTTCTCCCTGGAACCCAGAGGTACAGCTTACCAGAAAGGCTGGCTGGTTGGTTTCTTTGTTGGTCCCCCAAGTCCCAACACGGGGATTCTCAGAAGACATTCATTTTCGTCTCCGTGCAAGCCGCACGGAAGCCTTACCAGAAAGGCTGAAGGCACTTCATTTATTTTAAGGGACAACAAAATATTTAACTGAACCCATATAACTATGTTATATACAAAGTACTGCATATAACGTGTATTTAGACATGTGAGTTGTTTGAGTCTTTGGACTAATACTGTAAGGAACACAAGCGCAGAAATATTTGCTTTATTTTCTGTTCTTGTTTTGGTTTATATATGCATAAGAGCAGAAATTCTGGGTAATATGATCATTCTATGTTTATAATTACTGTTATTAAATAGGTGACTACAATATTTTGCAGTACAGGTTTCCGCTTCTTCATATCTGTGCCAACACTTGCTATTTTAAATGGGTATAACATTTTCATTAAACCAGACTTTTACTCTTTTAGACAAGATTCTGCTAAATTAAATGTTGCAATTACTGCAATTGTTTAAAAACATTACACTACTGCTGTATTTTTCAGTTTTCCAGAGAAATGGATCCAACAGGAGACTATGTTTATTTAGCTATATTTGTATCAATCGATATAAGACCTAGAGAGAGAGAGAGACAGAGACAAGAGACAAAAGACAGAGTTGATGAGGAGAGATAGAAAGTCTTATTACAAGAAGTTAATGCACTTGCTGGTACAGACGTGTGAATCCAAAGTCTGCAGAGTGGGTTTGCAGGGTAGAGACCAAGGGCAGAGCTGATGGTGCAGTCGAATTTGAAGAAAGTCTGTGGGTAAAATTCTAAGTGAGACTTTTTCCTATGAAAACTTTTGAATGAATGAATCCACTCATACTATAGAAAACAATCTGCTTCAATTGACGTATACAGATTTAAATTGTAATCTCACCTAACAATCTCACAAAAACATCTAAAATTGGGGATTGGGGACAAATCAGAGGAGATAAGTCCCTAGGGGTGTGGCATGGAAGGGTCCGATGTGTAAATGGCTGAATATCATGGACTAGCCCAAGTGAATCACTTTATCCTCTAGTTCAGTTCGACTATGTAGTTACAACTTGGTCCATGTGTGTTTTTCAGCTTTCCTACCCCAAGAACACGGCATCCAATTTCCACAACTTAATGAATGCTAGTTTGATTCACCGTTTCAGGGAATTCAGTCCAAGTGTATGTGCACCTGGTTTCAAGCCAGAAACATCGTTATGAAAGCGGTTGGCAGCCTGAAGATTCTAATTTCAAGGTGGCTGAGAGTAGATTGAGGGAATAGAACTAAAGGGACCAGGAACCAGATACAGTAGCAGAGATCACACCTGCAAGACACAAGCCCCGGTGGCTCCCAAAGCAGTCAAGTCGACAATCCATCTTAGCCTTTTAATACTATGTTGACGTCTAGTAAATTTCAAATATATTTCCAGGAAATAAAAGGTAGTTCTTATTCATGATGGATTTTAAATGTTAATTTTTTTAAATATAGAATTTTATTGGAACATCATAATCAGACAAATATATTGCCAGAATATTTTATTTCACTTATAATTTCTATAGAGACCCACCTTGTAAGAGAAATATGATAATTATGCAGCATATTTTCATTCTTAGCATTTGTAACACAGTTCATATAATGAATCATTTTATTTTCAACTGTAGGTTAAAAAGATAATCACAATGAAATATATAGCTTTTGTTCTTGGCCAATTTCGTATAATTTAATTTTAGCGTGTTATTTTGTATTATTTTGCAGTATTTGTGTTTGTGTGCAATAGTGAAACTGAAAAGAAAGGCTGTTTACATGGAATGCCCAAGTTTGTCTGCTTATTTATCAATTACACTGAATCAAATAAGAAACATTAAATGATAAGCACTGAATTGGAAACTAATAAATGAACTGCATATGAATTATTTAGTCTCTTAGAACTTAAATATCTGCCTACTCAAAGAAATTAGTAGATTAAATTGGATTTCCTACCAATTTTATAAACATAAATATTAAAAAATTATTGAAGATTGAGGCTGTTTCTCAATGGTACATCATTTACTTACAATGCACAAAACCCTGGACTCCACCCTTGGTAGCACAATTATTAAAAATCACTATTGATTTAAATACTTTAGCATCAATTAAAATAATAAAAATAAAAACAATTTCTATTATTCCTGTTATAACAGTAATTGATTATTCCATGCTTATGTAATTAATTCCCCTTGCCTTATAGAGCTCTCCTTGTGCAATTTATAATTGCCTTAAGGATGAAATGTTACCTTAGGAAAGAAGAAAAAATATTTTGGGTTAAAATTTTTATTATTTCCTTTTCAAACACTGGGCTTAAACATCTGATATTGTAAACTTACCAAACAAGAGGTATATTTTGGGTCACAATTTTAGAGGATTCTGCCTATGGTGGGTTGGCTCCAAGAATGGCATGGCTGATAGCTGCTCACTCCATGACCTCCGGGAGGTAAAGAAGGGAGAGAAAGGAAATGAGTGGACCCTTCCAAGCCATGCCCCAAGGGACTTCTCGCCTCTGATTAATCCCCAGTCCCCAAAGCACAATCAGCTATGGCATCGTCAGAATGTTAATCCATTATGAATATAATTTCCACCATATTCCAGTCACTTCAGTGTCCCACCTCTGCACTCATGAGCTTTTGCAAAACATTGTGGATCTACAGAACATTAAGATTTCTGTGCCATTTTCACGTTGCATGGCTTGCCATTTTATGTTCCACTTCATGAAGAAGTTAGAGCAGTGGTTACATTCCATAAAATGTTATGAATTTGTAGGGTGAATGATGAGGTAAGACAGGGTGTTTACATGTTCCTGGCACCATTTGGATACTACACTTTTGATTTTATAGACTTCCTTCATCTTCTCTCCACTGTGTCTCAGAAGTTTGAACATCTTTAGCTACATCAATGACCTCCCTTGTCTCCTAGAAAATTACCCTATTTGGAGAGAATAGTTCAGGAGTACACCACGAGTTTCCTAGGTCTCTATCCTTAATGGTAGCCATTGTTTGTATGTGTCTCTCCGCTGAACTCTGTAACTTTTGTGTTTTTTATTATTCCCCTGTTCACGCAGCTACTCTTTCCTGTTTCCAAAAATTATTATCTTTGTAAGCCTGATGCTATAAACATTTTATACTTCTTCTAGATTTGGGAATTAGCAATATACTGGCTAGGTTGAACCAAAAATGTACCATTTTTTAAAATTCTTCATTTCCCCATTTTATCATATCATCTTTCCCTACCATAACACAGGCATTGTTCTAAGTGATTAAATATTTATTGCTGTTGAATCTTAAGATGTGAACCATCTGTAACTTATAGGTGAAGGGACTACTCAAATCCATTCAGCTTTTCTCTCTGTGCTGAGCATATTCCAGCATTTCAGAATTGAATATAACTCTGCTAATTTACCAGCAAAACGTAGAAACTTGAACAATGGATGAAGCATACTTATTGATGGGCCTGTCTGGTACACATAGGCAGACAGACTTTTCAGAAAGTGTACATTAGCTAGCTTGCAGTTTTAAATTGAAAACAGTGAGAATGATGACTTGCACCTGGTCTCTTTTCCAACTGATCACTTGGGCAATTTACATTAGCTGCGTGGTGGTTGGAACATGGCAAAGTAACTTTCAAAAGCTCTGGTTAAATTTCTATTTTACTTTCTGCTTTGAAGTGTTTCACTCATGTGTGATGGTCTTAATTAGAGAGAGAAGCTGCATGATACAATCCCGGAGAAAGATGACAATTGTGACTTGCACCTGCCTTCTTTGAACACCTTACTGTAAGGCAGCATTAATGTATCATTCATAATGTGGTTGCTTTATTGTATTATTTTTCTGTCATAGGCTGTATATTTGTAAGCACTGTTATTTTGAGTCTGGTTTTCCAATCCAACACTTCTAATGGTTACTGTTAACCTAGATTTATTTCTCATAAGTAGTCTGAGTCGTTCTCAGGCCCCATTTCCTTTACTGCTGTCTGGCATGGTTTGACATAACAGAATACTCATAATAACAAAAGATCTTGAATCACAGAGCCTTGAGGAAGTTTTTTTTTTTTTTTTTTTTAGGATTTTATGTACCAGGGGTTGAATATGTCTCTGTTGCTACTATTTCCAAGAAAGGTAAACATAACATGTGAACAATAAGGTCTAAAAAATCTCCTTACTGGGAAAAAGAGACCAGTAACTTTTAAGTTTGTGAGACTTGATGCAGCTGGAGATGAGAGTGAGTGCACAGATAGAGAGATGCGTGAAACAAAGTCGTTGTGATCACTCCCTTCAGACACATCACTGACTAGGACCAGAGATCAATAAACCACTACAGAATGTGGACCTATTTTGGCAAGGAAATTGACATAAATGGATTAATATTTGACACCTCAAAATTGTCATTGGATAATTTTCTCATCACATATGAATGAAAGCTCATATTATGAATTATTCATTAATAGAAAATCAAAGTCACATTTTTACTATTCAGTGTTACAAAATAAAATAAATAGCTGCTTAAAGTATTGATATTTTCTCCAAAGTCACGTAGGATACTCATAAGACAGCAAACTGCTGAGGTTCTTATCCAAGAAACAATGTTTAATAAATATTTATTGAATATATAGTAGAAAAAATAATGAAAAACTACATGAAATTTGATTACCAAACATCACTAATAAATATATAATTTATTGCTTAATAAATCTGCTAAATTATGAATTCAAGGAATGTGCTCTGTAACAAGAAGGAACATTGAAGACTAACGGCATTTGACAAATATTTGATTATTTAAAAGAAGTTTGTGGACCAGCAACTGTACACAGAACTCTACTGCTGCCTTACTGCTGCGTGTATTCATGTGTATTCATGTGTATTGCAATGACAACTGCAGTAGCAAATAGATTCTTTAGCAAGAATAGAAAATGCTTTAAAACTTCTTTGGCATTAGTCAACAGCTATGTATTCAAGTTTTCTATGGTCTATAAAATCACCTGAACTTTTACTAGAAAATGGCAAATCAGAAAGTTTTACACAGGAGACCAGACCACTGCTGCCACTAATAGTAGTTGATATCATTGAATATTTCATATTAATGGTTATATAAAATATTACATGCTAGTAGTAACAACACTAAAGATACAACATAATAAGGCAGATAATACTATATCTTTTCATTGATGCAGAAACTGAGTATCATAAAGTTTCCTGTAATCAACCAGTTTTAAAATATTTTGCTTTTCCACAAGGGTATATATAATTTGTACTATATATATGTATATGCATATACATATATATATATATTTGTAAAAATGTAATTGCATTTTTGTACTGTGAAAGCTCTGAGATGGAAACATTTATTTACTTTTAGCAATCAGGGTAAGAAATGAATTTGGGATTAAAGTGCTTCCTTGTGTTCTGCAAACCTCCTTCCTGATTTGTAAGAGACCTAGCTCATTCATGTCTGATTCTCTCATGATCTCAACTGGTGAATGGATAATGTAATCTTGGCAACCCATTCCCTTTTGCCAGTAACCAATTTAGAGGCCCAAGCAAAGATAATCAATTAAATCTGAAGACACATTTTACAAATGCTTCCTGGAAAGAAGATTTCTTTACTACAAAAATATGTCCTGGGGTAGACAGGCTTTTTGTTCCCATCTGTGAGTGCTGAAACAGACTTGATTACCACAGAGCCTGGAAGGGGTCAAGGGCCTCACAAACACTGAGTGTGCAAGGAACAGGCAGAAAAATATGTCTATTAGTTAGTAAAAATCATGTTCCTGGGTTAATCTACCATCTGCTTTCTCTTCAGACTTATGGTTCTGTATATTATGATATATAATTGTGAGCACATTTGTCTTAAACCAAATTAATAATCTACTTATTAACAGCAAATTCAGCTTCAAATGATAATCAAGCAATGTTTAAGGAGAATTATGCAAGGAGGAATGAAAAGGAAGGATGATTTTCAGAGGAGAAAAATGTGTCAAGTGGTCTAATATCAAAGATATCTTAATATTATACAAGTATAATCTACAATTGAGGTGATATTTTGAAATTTCAAGAAAATAATTTTATATTGATTGCTGAATTAAGGACCATTAGACTAAATTGTTCTGTTTATAAATGCAAATATATATGTCTTAAAACTATAAAGATTTTCTGATATGATATTCTGTGACAAAATGAGTGTAAAATACTGATAATTGTTGAAGTTAAACATAAAATGAACACATATAAACAAAAACTGTCCTCAATATTTTAAGAACGCATACACTTTGGAGGTTTATTTTAAATGTATTAAACTATACTTTTAATGAGAGAGAAATGGGGCTGAGGATTAGGAACAATGTAGGAAAATTAATTGAAATGAGTTATGTTTCAGGTACTTTCCTGGGGAAGGAAAGTTTATTTATCTCACAGTTTGTACAGGTTTCAGTCCATAATCTCTAGCTCCAAGGCAGGGTGGCACTTGGCTAGGGGACAATAATCCATAGTGCTGGAAGATAGTAAAAGCAACCCCAGAGAGATGAGGTAAGCCTCTTTGTTTCCCTCATATTGTACCCAGTCTCTAGGAATCGGGGCGGTGTCAACCCAATAAGTGGTTCAGCCAGAAATCACTCAGTATTAATCCCAGCACCCTTAATTCCAGCATTGCAGTACAAATCGATCACACACTGTAGACTGAGTCACCTGCAGGGGAAAAAAATCAAAAATCTTACAACCACATAAGGTATTGGGGGACATCTCGACACTAACCATAAAATTCTGCCCCTAACACCCCCAAGACGTATGCACATCCCTTTCAACAAAATGCATTTCACCTTTTCCAAAGTCCTAACAACTGCAGAATTGCTGACAAGTGAAAGTCCAAGTCTCCTCTGTGATTTAAAGCAAACTCTTAGCTGTGAGCCTCTGTACAAATGAAAACAAAGTTAAACGCCTCCAACATTCAATGCCGCAAAAAAGACATCTTCATTTCAAAAGTTACAAACAGGAAACACAAAGGAATTAGAACAAAGCGAGTCCAAAATTCATCAGGGCAAACATTAAGTCCTGCAGTTCCAGAGGCGTATCGTAGCAAGTTGTGAACTCTAAGTGATTTGAGTGGCTTTGCCCCTACAGCACTGCTGGTGTTTGTATCTCCCATGGCTTCTCTTGGGGTGTCTCTGCTTCTTCCTCACAGTATTTCTCAGATGACTCATGTTCCTGGATTCTCCAAACTTCTCTGGTTTCCACTGCACCTTCAGCTTCACACACAGAGCTTCGCACAGTGCCGTCTCAGAGGCACACTCTCTGGCCTCCCAGCCCTCTTCTGACCCCACACCCTTCCCTTGGCATGCACTTAAAAAGAGCACCATGTGGGTGATGTCAAGTCTGCCACAGCTGGAGCAGTACCCAGGCTTCCTCTTCTTTCTCAGACGTAGGGGTCACTGCTCACTCTGATCCGTTCTGAGAGACACATTCTCTAGGATGCCTTCATTCTGGAATATGGCGCTCTGGGGTCTCTTCTCAGAGCAAACTCTTTCACTTTTGTAATTGTGAGGCTGTAAACGGTCGACTCCTGTTACTTCTAGGGATGCCCTCAGGAAATCATTTTTATTCACCTGTTCATTCTCAGGATTAAAAATCTCCTCTGCTCTGTCTTTGCAGCCCACAACTTTACTACAGCAAATGCTCTAAATTTTTTCCTAGACATTTGCACAAATGAGCAGTTCGTATTTATAAACACAAAGATAATTAAAACTCAAGCCTCATTTTGAAATAAATGTTGAAAATAATATAGTTGCTTCAAAGCATTATTGATATGTTTTGAAAATATTGTGTCTTTTGGCCATTTTGTCATAGAGGGCACACACATTCATACTGTCTGTGACACATATTTTAAACTTTCATTTTCATCTTTACTTGGATACACAAATGCATGAGATGATGTTACCCCGGCTCTTATTCTTGTCTTCTGCTGTACATCACAAGTCTCACATCTGATGAATATTATAAGGCTTTTGAGCAGGTTAACTTAGCTTTTAAAATTTCACTTTAATTAGTACATGTTTGTATGCATAATGATTAGATTCATCCTGGGAAGTTGGTATGTATACCTGCCTTTTTGTAATTCCTTCCCCTTTATTCCTCCCTCTTTCTTTGTCTCTTAATTTCCTTTCCTTTTGCAAAAGATCTATCTTTCTGTTTCCTGTTATCTACATTTTATTTTACTCATTATCTATATTTTGTGTTTCTCAAATAAGTTGTTTACAAATATACAACTTTCGAATGCCATGTGTATGTCTTAAAAAATCAGTCATTTCCTTAATCCGGTATGATAGATTCATGACTGCTTTATTCTACTCATTACTTAATGATTGATATATGGACCCTTATTATTCCTCCTGTTTTGAATATCAATTTTTAAGTGTCTGATATTGAAGAGATGCTATTCTAAGTTTAGAACTCTAGGTTTATTTATTTATGATTTTTTAGTTCTCAACAGCTGTGAATGTTATGTATTATCACTAATTTGAAAATAAGAAGACACTGCCATTCAAAGGTGATCGCTTGTTCTGTATTACAAAACTATCAATTAAGTAAGCCAAATTTTTAAAGTAAATTCCTTTCTCTCTTAAACCATGATTTTTTTTAAAAAAACTATGTTTATCATTGAACTCTAATTTAAACTGATTTTTATTTTAAATACTTCTTACAATCGAACTGACATGTGATTGCTTCTTAGTGTCTCTTCCCATAGGAAAATAATTTTTAAAAGTTAACTATACTCCCATATAGTGAGCACTTTTGCTGACATAAAATAAAACAAGAGATGTCAGGGAATGCATCAAAAATATATCACCAAGAAACTGTGCATAATACCAGTGTAAATTATCTTTTGTATTGTCCAGAGATTTACATATTAAGGGAATGTTATGAAATTTACCCACAGTTACAGTAATTGAAATGTAGAGTATATTTGTATTATGAAAAAAATTTTTAGTTGCTCATATTTTCATGATTCGTTTTTTTAAGAACTCTTTCTTTGTACTGTCAGAATGGAGTCAGGGTTCATATTTTTAAAATTAATTCTTCAGAAGCATAAATCCTTTGAAATACAAGTGGATTCTAAAAATAGTTACTGACCAGTAAGAATTAATCAGACTCTGCTCACGCTATCAATTATTTATAGGTAATTTCCCAGTGAAGCTTCCCTACTGCCATAGTGACCTGAATGTGTGCCGTGCTTAGCTGCCAAGTCAGTGCTCACAAGCTGATGGTATTGCTTTAGACACACTGAACAGAGAAAAGCCCACCAGCACAGGCACATTAAGATGCCTGAAGAGTGTTCCAGTCATTTTGCAATAGAAAATCACCCTCCAGTATGAATATATATATATATCAAATCTTGTGTCTGTCTTCAAAGAAGTCTATAACACCCAGCAAAGCATGCTTTATAAATGTTGACAAATCCATTCTCGTGGGGAAAGTTCAAATGAAATCTAATTTGATGTTTTAATTAAGTGATTACCATTCCCCATTATTATAATTAACATATTTGCCTGACTGGCACTACCTAAATTTGAGGTATATTAAATTATATCATGTAATAACATTTATATCCATGAATAGGAATAGTAGTTAAATTTTGTCTTATTGGTCCCAAACCTTGCATCTTTGCATAGAGTATTTTTATTCTTACAACACAATTGTGACATTTGTGTTCTCCATGAATCTTCATTTAGATATATATATATACACATATGTATGTATATATATTGCATACATAAAATTTATGTATATATATACATGTCTTATGTATATTCTGTCCTTGAAAAATAAAAGACTTTTCTATGCACACACACACATATGCACAAAAACACACACCTTTTCCAGAAGCCTAAATTTTATTGAAACAATTGTCTCTAGTTCATAGATCTTGGTCTATGAGGTCTTCGCTTCCTTAGAAATTTGCTGTGTCATGTATGTCAATTTATTATCATGATGGGAAAAATTTATTATTGTGAGTCTTATCTTGTAAAATATAAATTATATCCAATGTCATATCATAGTAATTGGCTGAAACAACTAGATATTGTCTTAAAAATGTATCCTTTATCCTTATGAGTGCTTGTTTTTATATATTCTATTTTCTTGCAGTATAAAATCTCAGATTGTTAAAAATTCTAAAGTACTTATACATTATCACAGCCTCATAATAGAGAAAACAACATAACAAAATTTTACAGTTTTTTTAAATCACATAGAGCACCTATTGTCTTAATTCCATGTCTACAGTTTCAGAAAGAAGACTTTCAAATATTTGTCAGAGAAATTGTAAAGCAAATAATCAAAAATAAAAATGTAAAATGTCACTATTTTTCCTTTTCTTTATTCTAGAGTTATATAAAGCACAGCTGCATATTTAATTCATGAAACTCATCATGATTCATAAATATTTGTTAAGGCAATGTTTAAGGTGTCAATGTGAACCTATCACAATAGCTCAATAAATTTGCCGATATAAATATGTATTGATTATTGCTTGTATCCTAAGGGTTTAATATGGCTTTGATATAAATAACTGATATATAAATGAAAGTTAAAATGTGTGGCCTTTGTGAGTACACTCACACATGCATATATAACTGTTCAGACATAAATGTGAACCATTATGCCACATATAAATAACGAAATCCTGACTGGTATTCACAAATCAAGCTGTCAGTACCTCCAGTTCACATGCTTCAGGACGAGCTCAATAACATGACTTGTCAAACTAACATGGAGGCATGCAGGAACACTAGAGAACACAAAATACTGTGCTACATACAACGGAAAGTACTATGAACTTACTGAATATGTCATAGTTTTATTAGACTTCACTTTTGTTAGATATCGTGACAATGCACTTCTTTAGTCTTTAAATGTAATGCAACAATTTAGAGCAGATTTTGAATTAATTTCTGCATCTGATTGTAATCATATTAATTTGAAAAACAAAAAATTTACATAATTTAAGTGACTGAAGCTGTCCTCACAGTCTCTTCCTTCAAACAAGCTAAATGAAATTCCTTTGTTCTGAATCCTTGGGTTACTGTTGCTACTGTTGTTGTTTTACCTGTTCGTTTTGTTTCATTTGTATTTATCTTTGGATTCCTAACACTTTCTATGTGTCAAGTTTTGATATTCCTACTCATAATTTTTCTCCCATTCAAGAGTCACAGCTTCTACAAGGAGACATTTTTTTTTCTTTGAATTCCTAACAATCAATAGATAATGCCTGCCATACAAATGTAACACTATGTAGAGTAAATAAAAGAACAGTACTTCTTGGGCAATATTTAATTCAATGGAAAAGTGTCGTGCAAGGAAAAAAATACATTTAAAATTATTCCAGTTAAAACATTAAATCCAAAAGGTAAAAACAATCCTTAAATGAATTATACACGATTGATAGTAAAACAAAATTAAGCACTGAAAATTAAACATTTAATATACTAATTTCTGGATATCCAATAAACATAATTTGTTGCTTTTGTATAGTATGTGATTTTTTCAGTGTCCTTTTACTGATGTTGCTTAAGACTGCAAAGAAAGCAGAGCAAGATGGAAAATCATTGACCTGATACATAATTCTGTGGCAATTTGAAGTATACTTAGGCTATGATCTGGGCTAGCAGGCGGGAGCCTATTTTGCATTTTATTTTCTTCAAAGTGCACTTAGGAAAAGGATAATGACATACAAAAAGTGCACAGGGGCAAACATATTCTGAGAATAATTTTTTAAATGTTACATAAAAACTCAGGTAAAAATGATCTAATCAAAGAGATGGCTCATTTTCCCCCTCAATATGAACTGCATTTTATTTATTTGTAGTTTAAATCTAGCTATATGAACAGGGATAGAAAGTAAATCAATAAAACATGCAGTCCTTCTGGACTACTAAGGTGGATTGATCATGTCTTGGGTATCAACATGTGACTGAATTTTGGTGTTATTTATCAGAAAAGATTTGGCCTTTATTAAGAGTGTTTTAATGTAATTAGAAAAACAATTGTTTGCAGTCTAGACAACTATTTAGCAATAAGAAGTAATAAACCACTGATGAATATTCCATGATAGATAATCCTTGAAAATATTATTTCAAGAATCACAGAATGAGTATTTCACATTCTTGGAGTAAAAACATTTGGCATGATTATATGAAATATCTGGGTGAAACAAAATTCCTAGTCAGAAAGTAGGGTACAATCAGTAATTTCTAGGTATTCATAAACTGGGTATTGGCAGCTAAAAATTGTAGGTTTTCCTTTTGCATTGATAAAAATGTTCTAAAATTTATTGTGTTAATAGTACATAAGCTAATATAATATAGGTTAATCAAACGAAAATTCATATATGAAAAAGAAATTCCAAATTAGTTAAAAACAAAAGAAATGTTCAAAAAATGATATTCAAATAAAAAGCCATAATTTGAAAAAAATAAATCACTTTAGGTACTTGAATTGCACAATATCAAATTAAAAATATACAATTAAAAAAATAAATATTAAAAGATTACATGACATTAGAACAAATTGTTCATAAAAGATCAGAAATATAAACAGAAACATTAAATAAAATGGAAAAATATGTAATCACTTAAACATATAACAATGAAGTTCTTTATCAAAAGCTAAAATTCAAATGCCAACAATTGCATAGGAAAAATAATTTTAATAAATTATTATTGATACTTTAATAAATCCCCATTTGCATTCTTTATTCATATGAAATATGCAGTGCATGTATATATAAACACATATCAAAACATCTTAGATGAGGGTATAACATGTAATAGCTAGAGAATATTATAAAATATATATATGCATATGTATATATAGTAACATGCGACTTGTAGACTCAGAAAGTATGAGACATGGGTAGTATATA
This sequence comes from Dolichotis patagonum, assembly GCA_004027295.1. Lineage (NCBI taxonomy): Eukaryota > Metazoa > Chordata > Mammalia > Rodentia > Caviidae > Dolichotis > Dolichotis patagonum. The sequence goes on from PVJX010000416.1 coordinate 153,310, forward strand.
TCCTCTTCTAGGATATATATATATATATATAGAGAGAGAGAGAGAGAGAGAGAGGGAGATGAAGAGATTATAGAATATATATAATCATAAGACTATTCTACCCATGTTTTATATGACATATATAAACATGACTATTCTACTTATCTAAACATCAGAACATTCTGCACTTATGTTTTGTGAGATCAATTTCTTTACATCCTGCACATGAATAAGATCATATGGCATCATCTATAATTATGTGCCTGCATTATATAATTTAATATAATCTCTTCAGTTGTAGCCTAAAAAAGAAGAAACCTACAAATATACATTTTTCTAGACTGTTTAATACCTTTGATTGTGACACATAAGCATTGCTTTTAGGCATATACTCAAACATATGCATATATGTATATGAATATGTATATTTATATACAACCTATATTTCTTTTTCTAATATTTTTGGTTTAGATATCCTGGATTTTAAGAAAATATTTTCAATTTTCATACAAACTGTACATGCAAGGAGTGATCAGAAAAATATGATCAATTTTAAAGCCAAAGTTATTTCAGTAAAAGACACATCACTTTAATTCCCCTCAAAATATTTCCTTACATTTCAAACACACATGTCACATTGTTCTTGTCACTTTTGGAGGCACTTTTGGAAGTGCATTTCTGGCATTCTCTTTTTGAGATGTGATAAAGAGAAAATTGTCAATTAATTCGCTTGCCAAATGCTCTTCAATGCAAGTTCAGCATCACAGAAATATTATAGGGTGCTGTCATCCAGTGTATTCACTAGATCCCACACTGGGACTTCTGACTCTTCTCCTATGTGAAAAAAATCATAGAAGTTAAATGTTTTGAATCAGTTCAGGACACTGAAGCAGCCAGAGCAGCACAAATAAAGGGAATTCCAGATAGTTTCAGAAAGTCACAAGAATGTTTTAATGCCAGTGATGCTGAACATTTTTCATATACCTCTTCACCATTTGCAAATTTAAAATATGAGGTGTAATAAACTCTGATGAATGTTTAAACTTAAAAATTATTACAGTAGCAGTCTCATTGTCATTAATCCCTATCAAAATGGTTCACTTTGTCGGGGCGTGGTGGTGCAGGCTTGTGATCTGAGCACCTGATTGGCTGAGGCAGGAGGACTGTTCTGGGTTAAAGGAGTTGGGTATCCATTAGGGCCCCCTGCATTGGGTCTCCAGTTTTCTGCAAGGTGTTATGGTGTACGGCAAAAAGAAAGAGCAAGGAGACGAATGGCAATGCAATAGGGATCTGGATGGCCACTTGTTCATGGGGAGCAAAAGCCCAGGAGAAAATCCAAACCTCTGTGCTTAATGATCACATCTACTTTGAGAAAAATTGTGAAAGGAACACAGCTGAATGTGACAGATAAGTGGCTAGGCAGGTGAGGCTTGTAAAGGCGAGAGCAAGACGTTCTTGTGAAAGAGACAGAACAGCCAGATTCAGGTTGTGGTTAACAGTCATCTGCTGTTATTCTGGGAAGAAATTCTCCCTGGAGCCATGCAGGCCTCACGTCTTCCCTCCATAGTCTCATGCTGTGCTTCTGGAGCTCAGCTGTGGCCATTGGTGAGTAGCGATGATAGCCCTGCACACTATCTTCTTGCTTCCATGAAGAAACATATAGGATCTCATCCAGATTCACTATTCAGACCAAAGGGCAATTTAGAGAAATCAGCTCTATAACAGCCTGCACTTCTCTCAAGTGAGCACAATCATGTTTAGGTTGGGGAACGCTGGCCACACAGGCCAGCTTGGGTGAGCTTAAGGCCATCCTAAACTACATGGTTAGACCTTTTCTCAAAAAAAAAAAAAAGAAAAAAAAAAAGAAATGAAAAATAGTCCCCTTTTCTTCAAACACACTTGCCCATTGTTCTTGCAATTTTCTGAAAGAGTTCTGGGTGTCCATGTTAATGAAGATGTTCAGTTGTGCTGCTGTGTCTGTCTTGATGCCCAGAATTATTCCATTATGTTATCACCTTCATGCTCCTTTTGATGTTTAGGAAGATCTAAGAGCTGCACAGTTTCACGTCTGCTGAAGGAGAAAGATGGGAACACACAAGTGATGTTTTTTGTGCCTGCCTGTCAGCTGGGTAGCATTCTGAAAAAAGCATTCACTGTGTTTTTTCAGTCAAACCTGGTTAAGACATGCACACAAAAGCCATTCAAAAGCTTTAGTAAGTGCCAAAAATGATGGTGTCAGTGTGTCTGAACCAAGTGGTGGCAATAAGTGAGCAAGTTATATTACAATGTGCTCTTTAATATAATTTTTAAACATTCACCACATATTTTCAGAACATCTTGTATGACATTTGCTTAATAATTTAATATAGAAATGACAGCAAGATACCTCCCAGGTTAATCAATCCATACATAAAATATTTCATCAGTCAAACCAGAGAATCACTGTTTTACATTGTAAACATACACTGTATGTTTTAATTGATTTTTCAAGGTTTGAATTTACTAGAATACCTAAATGTATGAATCACAGAATCTAAAGTAATGTTGAGTAGCAAAAGTATCTAAATGAAAATTGAGGGACTAAAACCAAGAAGATTAAGTGGAAAAATGAATGGAATGGGTATTATTGTTAGAACACTTTAATTGTTTCTTGAATTGCTAAATCCCTGGTCATTCCTATGTTATAAACTTCTAAATTCTGGGTTTTTTTCTTCAATTTGAGGAAGTATTTTTTATCTGAAAATGAGTGCCATAATTAATATAAATATTATGTTTGTAAAAGTACACAATGCATACAAATGTATGAGTGAATATACTCCCTTGGTGAACTAATGATGAAAACAATACAACATGCAAACCATAATCAAACAAAGAAAAATTGTAGAAATTTATTTGTAAATGAAGCTACAGTGATTGAAACCTTGAATGAACAAGATAGAAAACAGGCAGAATTCATGAAGCAAACTCAAAGAGACATCCAAGAAAAAAAAAATTCAATCAATCAAAAGCTCACACAACTCCTTAAATGAAGCTGAGGCTAGAATTTCAGACCTTGAGTGCAATTAGTGATTGCAATTAGTGATCATGAAAGGACAGAATTATTAAACATAACTAAGCAGCATGAAATGACAATCCAGAAGAGTCAAGATGATGCCAAGTGCAACAATATAAGATTAATAGACATTAGTGAAGATGCTGGAGTCAATACAAATGACATATCTAAAATATTCACAGAAATAATAAGAGAAAACTTCCCAAACATGGGGAAAAATCTGATATACAGATAAGTGAGGCATATAGAACACCTAACAGTCACAACCAACATAAATCTACACCCAGACACATAATAATTAAGATCTCATACATAAAATATAAAAACAGAATACTAAAAGCTGTTAGAGAAAAAACACAAGTCACCTATCGAGGAAAGCCCATTAGAATCACAGCAGACTTTTCAGCACAAACCCTCAAATCAAGATGTGATTGAATGAGATATTTCAAGCCCTGAAAGAAAACAACTTCCAACCCAGACTGATGTACCCAGCAAAAATTTCATTCAAATTTAATGGAGAAATAAGATACTTCCTTGACAAAGAACAACTGAAGAAATTTATGACCACCAAACCAACCCTAGAAACAGTGTTGAAAGACATGCTAGACAGAGATAAAAATGACCACTATCCCCAGAACAAGAAAAAGAAACCACCAGGTAGGACAAGCAATTAAATAAGGGGGAAAAGCAGAAAGCAAACTATAGGAACATAACATAGCGAAGTTGAGCCAGTACGTATCAGTGATATACATAAATGTAAATGGCCTCAATTCAACTATCAAAAGAAATAGGGTGACAGAATGGATCAAGAAACATGATCACACAATATGCTGTAAACAAGAAACACATTTGAAACAAAAGGAAACTCATGGATTAAAAGTCAAAGGATGGAAAACAGTATTCCATGCAACAGGAACCCAGAAAAAAGCAGGGGTAACTATTCTATTTGCAGACAATGTGAACTTCAAACCTAAAATGATTAAAGGAGACAAAGAAGGTCACTACATAGTTGTAAGTGGAAAAATTCAAGAGGAAGAATTAACAATTATAAATATATATGCACCAAACACAGGAGCACCCAACTATATAAGACAGATACTAATGGACTTGAAAAAACCAAATACACAAGAACACAATTATTACAGCAGACCTTAATAGCCCATTATTACAAAGAGATAGATCAACTAGACAAAAAGTCAGCAAACAAGTAATAGAACTAAATCATACCTGTGAGCAACTGGGCTTAGTAGATGTTTACAGAGCGTTCCACCCAACCACAACAGAATACACATTCTTCTCAGCTGCACATGGGACATTCTCCAAAATAGACCATATATTATCCCATAAAACTTTCTTAAATGCAAGGGTATTGAAATTATCCCATGTATACTATCTGACCATAGTGCACTGAAATTGGAAATTAATGGCAAAAGAAATTACAAAACCTGCATGCATGCATGGAAATTAAACAACAACCTTTTAAACAACCAGTGGGCTACTGATGAAATTAAGGAAGAAATAAAACAATAGCTACAGTTTAATGAAAATGCAGAAACAATCTATTGCAATCTGTGGGATGCAATGAAAGTGGTTTTAAGAGGGAAATATATAGCAATAAATAGTCATATCAAGAAAATAGAATGAGCACAAATAAACAACCTAATGCTTCATCCCAAGCTACTAAGAAAAGAACAAGTTAAACCCAAAGCTCATAGAAGATAGGAAATAATAAAGATTAGAGCAGAAATCAGTGCAATCGAAACTATAAAAACAATATAAAGAATTAATGAATGAAAACGCTGGTTTTTTTAGAGAATAAACAAAATTGACAAACCTCTAGCTAACCTTATAAAACAAAAGAAAGAAAAAAACACAAATTCATGCAATAAGGCCTGAAAAGGGGGATATTACTACAGATCCCATGGAAATTCAAAAGATCATGAACACCTACATGAAGAATCTATACTCACATAAAGAGGAAAACACAGAGGAAATGGACAGATTTCTAGAAACATATGAACTACCAAAATACAACCTGGAAGATATAGCAATGTTGAATAATCCAATATCAGCTATTGAAATTGAAAATGTAATTAAAAACTTACCAAAAAAGAAAAGCCCAGGTCCTGATGTATTCACAGCTGAATTCTACAACAAATTTAGAGAAGATTTGATGCCAATACTCCTTAAACTCTTCAATGAAATTGATAAGAAAGCAGTCCTCCATAAATCATTCCTGGAGGCAAGCATAACTTTCATACCAAAACCAGAGAAAGACTCAAGCAAAAAGGGGACCTATAGGCCAGACTCACTAATGAACACTGATGCAAAGATTCTCAATAAAAACTGGCAAATAGAATGCAGCAAATCATCAAGAAGATTGTACATCATGAACAAGTAGGGTTCATTCCAGGAATGCAGGAATGGTTTAACATATGCAAATCAATAAATGTGTTACACCATATCAACAGAGCCAAAACCAAAAACCAATGGTCATCTCAATAGATGCAGAAAAAGTTTTTGATAAAGTCCAACACATGGTCATGATAAAAACCCTTCAGAAACTCAGAATATATGGTGTCTACCTCAACCTTATAAAGGCCATCTATGACAAACCAACAGCCAATATTATACTAAATGGACAAAAACTAAAACCTTTCACTTTAAAATTAGGAACAAGACAAGGATGTCCACTATCACCACTCCTTTTCAATATAGTTCTGGAAAGACTAGCCAGGGCAATCAGACAAGACAAAGAAATAAAAGGAATAAAGATAGGAAAGGAAGAAGTTAAATTATCACTATTTGCAGATGACATGATACTCTATCAGGTCCTGACCTAGATCCCCGATCTCCCAAGCGAGTGTACGGCGGCGGAGGTTAAATAAAAATGCAACAAGTTATATGATTTTTTAGGGCTCTAGGAGGGTCAAAGCCCTTTAGGCAAGCTCGAGACTCTGAGGGCTAAGACTGAAACTTCTGTGAATTAGCCCACTTTATTAGGACAAAAGGCGGGGAAACTGAGGAATGCGCAAGGTGAGGTACTGTGTCTTCTATTTTCAATGAAATGTCTTGTCATATTCTGCCTAGTAGGTTCTTACATTTTTTTTCAGAAATTGCAGACCCTTTTGTCTTACATGTATTACCCATTGTGCTCCTAAATGCTTCCTACAGCTTCCAGAATGCAGGTCACCTCCTGTTCAACTTGCTTGATCGGTGTGATGGCATTGATGAAATTGATAGGTGTGATTTTCTGTGAGTTTTCAAGATGATCTAGAGCATTTACTATTTGATTATAACAAAATGAAAACCAGAGTTATCCAGGCTGAGGCAAAATTATCAATGAGTAACATTATTAGGGGTAGGAACGCTGTATATCTCATAGCAGCTAAAAAAAAGAACCAGAGCAAGAATCAGAGAAAAAGGATCAGGAACCACACACAGTTGCCAAGGTTATGTTCCCATAAGCTGTCTCCTCTGCATCTTTCTACATAATCACCTTGAAGATCAAGATTAATTATCACAGTGATTAAACACTTACATTAATAGATTATGGAACTGCAAATTAGCCTTTGCTTTGAAGTGAGAAAGTCTTCGTGTATTTTTCGTAAGGAAACAACTCCCAGATTCCTGCCATTTTATTCTTGCTTTCTTGATTAAGATGTAGAACGGGAACATAATAGCCTGCCTGTCTCGGTTGCCCTTAGTGATGCCATGTTCTATTTACTAATTCATCAATTGCTTTTTTTAATTCATCAATTTCCTAAAAATATAAACTCTTACTGATTCTATGATTTCACTGAAATTAATGGCGGTGTGTAACTCCTTGGATGCAGGTTATTGAGAAACAATATCTTTTCTCCACTAATTTGAGGGCCCATTACTTCCTGTGGTGTTTACCAGTAAGATGTGTCACTGTGTCATCTGCCGTCATCCCTGGCCTGTTAAAGCCTCCTCTAAGTAACACAGTTGAGCTGAATTAATGTCCTTTTCACCAAGGAGGTCACGAAGCCTTGGCAAAAGGTGAGTCCTCTGAGATTACTCAAGGAAAAATATCCTTTTGTAGCTCTTCAGACTATATATTTTATATATAATCATTTTATCCAAATGTTCCTGAGGCTTTTTTATTCATTTATTTTCCATATATCACAAAGCTCAGACATTTCAATTTCACTGAGTACAAGCCATCACTTACTCCAAGTTTTTTCTTTATTTTTTTTTTATTTTGATGGTAGTAAAATACAACAGAACAAGATGAAATAAAGCCAATTGAGACAGTGTAGTGATATTGGTACAGAACTTCACAGCAGGTTATCAGGATAACAGTAATAGGTACCATAGTATATCTTGTTATCTTCACAATAGTTGTTCATTCAATCAGGTGCAGCAAAATCAAAAGAAATACAGAATATTATAGAACTTATCAAAGTAGAATATTGAATAGAGCAATACCATCAATCAGGACAAAGCAAAATGGTGATAAAAATATTTGCCTTCAAAGAGACGGTAGAAGGAAATCCCCCTTATTTGCTGTATTTCATACGGTCGACCTTCCATGAGATGCTCAGATCTTTGGCTCCCATTTGCTCACAGGGTGGGTGGGAGGGTGGGTGAGATGGGATGTTCGATGCTCCAGTAGGCTCACAGCTGCTTACCAGGGCAGTGAGCTAGTTGCTCAGTTTCCCAGCATCCTAAGTTCCAACATGGCCTGGATCTCAGGAGACACTGCTGGTTCTTACTATAGGGCTGCCACTAGTTGCCAAACCATAGTTTTTCTTTATTTTTTGACTAGTGTCACTGATGTGCAATTGACAAATAAAATTATATATTTAAGATAAAACTTGTTTTGATGTGCATATTCATTGTGGAATAATCGTATATTAACATATTTGTAATTTCATGCAGCTATCTTTTTAAAATTAATTTTCCTAGAAAATTTCAATTATAATATACAGATTTGATATCTCATTATAATACACCGAACCTCTAGAACTTCCACATTTTCTAACATTTATCCAATATCTCCCCATTTTCCACTCCTTCAAGCCCAACATGAATTCCTGGCAACCACCATGTTACTCAGTTTCTAAGACTTTGCCTATTATAGATTTCACATGCAAATGACATTATAAATCTTTATCACTTTTAAAAAAGAAAAAATATCTTACTAACAGTGTCAACATGGATGAAACAAAAGGACATAGTATTAAATTAAACAAACCAGACAAACAAAGACAAATATTACATGAGTTCCAGATTCTGAAAATCACTCCAGCAGCTTCTTTGCATGGCCCTTTGGAGTCCATGTTAGTGCAACAGATTTTATGTTCCATAAAAGTGGCCGTGAGTGAATCACCTCTTGTTCACAGTATTTGGATCATATTTAAGGTCTCTGGAAATAAGACAATAGTGTTTAACCAATGTAATAAAAGTAATTAGGTCATAGGAGCAGGCAAATGGGTTTTACCAACAAGGTTGAAGAGTTAATAAAACTTGGTGTTGCTAGGGACAAAATTCAATATTAGTGGTTCTCCCTTGGATCCTATTACATGCAAGCTAATTTTGTTCTTCCTTTTGGTTATAAATTTTATTCTCTAAGTTTTAGCATATTGCCATACTGAATATGCTGAGATTTGACAATAAGACTCCAATAATTTTGAGTGTGTACTTCTTAACTATTTTAGAAAATTATTTAGTAGCTTTCCCAAAGCAGAAAAAGCTACCCGCCTAAAAGATATATATTTTACCTCTGTAGCTTCTGAGAACTAAGGTGTTGGTTTGTATGATCAAGGTGAAATAATATTAAAGAATCAATATAATTTACCTAAAGGTTTATAAGTTTACACAAAATACACAGGATGCACATTTACAATATTTATGCAAAAATCACAATTGATAAGCACAAGTGAATTTAATTTTTCAGATATTATAGTCTACAGTAATTTATTTCTCTTCTCTTCACATGTCTGTGATTCACCCAGCCATACTCTTCATCTATCTATTGAGTCCTAATAGGAGGCAAAAATATTTAAAGTGTAAGTTTAATTTTCCACAAAAGTTTCTAAAAGTAGTTTAATAAAGAAAATGAATGGATATCTTCAATTTAATAATATTTCAGTGGTGATTTGTTTCTATTCTGTAATGACATGAGTTTAATTTGTTGGGAATAATATTTTTAAACTTATTACTGTATGATAGAAATTTAGGATATCATAATTATTGAAACATTTTGTTTTTGTGTGCCAAAATTTCTGAGAAGTTAGTTTTTCTAATATTTTTGAGGGGAGTCTCACTAGTTCTATCAGTTCAATAACCTTACTTGCTTTTTCTACAATAATTATTGCAAAGTTATACAAATTAATAATGTAATTGTATTGTATTTTTAAAAATGAAGATAAATTTGAAATATAACACAAGAAAATTACTTTTATAAGCACACTTAATGTTCAATATTTTAAAAATATAACTCATTTTTGTAAATTTTAAAAATGAGTATTTCTTAAGGTGTTATAAAATGAAAAATTGTAGAAACTAAATTTTAAGAAAAGAGCAAACATAGGTAAATTGGGCTGAAATGTTCTATCAATTGGAATATTCTTTTGTAAGCCTTGGATTTCATTCTCTCATTCCTTCACACTATTGATGGCTGATTATATGCTAATGAAGAAAAAAATGTACATTATATATTATCAAACAAACATAAATAAGTATATTTTTATTTCTACAAAATACTTATTAAAACAACCTAATCCTAATTCCTCAAAATTTAATAGCTGAAGGGAAAATATTCATAAATTTTAAAATGACACTCTCCTCAAACAATATAAAGTTTAAAACATTTTATAACTATTCAATTACGTAAAATCAAACTTCTTACCTCATTCTTACCAAAACCAATATTCATTTTTAAAGGTGATTTTTCATAACAGTCACATTCTTATTAAAACAAATGAATATTTAATGGCTAGAAAACATGATCTTTTAAAAATTTTTTCTAGAAATGTTTCATACTCATGCATTTTGATGATCATGTTTCATCCTGTGTTCAAATAATTCTCTAAATTAAGGTGTTAAGAATAAATCTTATGAATATGATGGATTGCATTCTATTTGCTATTTTACAAATATAAAACAAATTTTCATAACCAAATAAGAAAATATAATAATTACTACATTGTTTATTGTCTTTAAAGTAGTTATTCAATGTAAGACATAATTAAAAAAGATTCTTACAAAAAAAATCGTATGAACTTTCTTTTCAATGAATTATAATAGATAAATTGTCATGTAGCATTAGTATAAATGAAACAAATTAGCATACAGCATACATACACAAATGATTGAAAAATATGAAACATGTAATTTTTGGAAGCATTTTAACTTTTCCCTACCTATTTATCTATTTGTATCTATATACACCTATCTATCTATATATGTATACACATAAATATATATACCTATCTATGTATATGTATACTCACAATACAAAATTCTTCTTACAAGAAGTCTCTACTAATCAACCTATAAAGAATTTTAACTAGTCTATTGTAGTTATAGCTTCTAAAATTGTAAAGTCTTATAATTCAATTTGATCAAAAATATATTTGTGTGCATTCTGATCTTGTAAGATGTTTGTTTGTCTAGTCTGTTGTGTGATTGTTTCTTTGTCTGTAGTATCCATGAACAGCTGTTTTATTTATTTTTTTATTTGAGTTCAACAATTTTTCTCTTTTGATTTTCTTTTACTTTTTTGAAACATTTGTTTAAAGTTTAATTCCATTTATAAATTTAAAAAGCATTCTTCTACCTGGATTTCCAGCTGGTCAAATGATGCTAAAATTGCTTGTATAAATGTACTGTATATTGTTATTTATTATAACTTTAGACTCTCTCATTGTTCAAAAATAATGTATTAAATATTGTGACTGGGTTTTCATAGGTCATGAAAAATTATTAAAATACTAACAAAAAATCCCTTAGGATGAAGGGTGATTATTAGATGGGGCTCCAATTAATGAATGAGAAAACAGTTGTGTGGAGTAAATCTAATCAGCTCCTGTTCATTAACAGGAGTCCCAAGTGATCTTATGGGAGATACTTGGCTATTTGTTATTAAAAATATATTATTGTATTATCTTACATTGGTCATAGTAAAAATGATTATTTTCTAGACTATAATTTTTTGATTTAAAGATGCTGTGGTACAAAGATTTTCATAAGTCTGTAATGATTGTTATTAACCTCATGGTATAACAAATATATTTATTCCTCCAGATATACAGGTCTTCCAAAATGTAATGCAGGAATTATTTACGGTGATAGATTTTCCTTTCACATCTCTACCTTTAACAAAAACTTACGAGATGTAAATCTCACTGACGGTCACCAAGTTAGGTAAAGTCTTCCTGTGTATTAGAGAATGATAACTGACTAAAAGGGGTACTTTATGTCAGAATTGAAATTCAAGTGTACTACAAAATGTCATCATTATTGTCGTGCTACAATATTATGTATAGTTTGATTTCCAATTTTTGTGTAAAATATGTAACTATTGACATTCTATAGGGATTCAGATATTAAATCATCCATGGATAGTAGGAAATCACAGTTCAATTTTATATTCTAATATGCTAAATGTTTAGATGACAAAGTAACATTAAGTTTACCATTTCTATAACACTCTAACATTATCAATATTTTCATGCAGATATTCAATAACTGAGGGCTGAAGACCAAAAATCTAGAAAGATAAATGGGCTAAGAGGACAGTCAATGTTTGGGCCCCAGCACTTAGAGGTCAGTAAAGACCCAGGATATAAGAGAACCTCTGCTGTGATATTCCTATACTCAATGTATCCTCAGTCTTTTAACCAAGAAGACTGTGAGATCGCAGAAGAAAGTGACCTACAGTGGATAGTGCCTAAGGAGAGTTACCAGGAGAGAGAAAATCTCCCACACTTTTATAGAAACAACTCTGTCAGTCAGTGGCCATGACTCATCCAGATACCTGACACTGACAGAAGTAATAAGAGGTGCTGTGCATTGTTCCAAGTAATTCCTGAGGAAACTTAACTGATTTTGATAGGTAACAAGAGATAATTATAGTTAACAGGTCCCACTTTGACTTGGTCTTAGGTATCTGACAGGACAGTATAACCATAGGAAAGAAAACTGTCTAAAACAGTTCTCTAAACACAGCTCCTCCGACTTCTATCGGCCCTTTGCTTGCAACTGTAAAACAGAAAAAGGGAGATGTAGACAGTGGCAGAAGCCAAAAATTAGTCACGATTGTGGGGGCTAAGCAAGGTAGGTTTGAGAACAAAGAGTGTCAGGGGAAAGATGCATTAGTCCAGAGAGCAACCGGCCCCCAGAAAATCCAAGCAGTTTGTTGCTAGACAGAAGTGGTGTCACATGACACCAGTCTGTGAAATGTAGAAATAAATGCGCCTACGGTGGTGCTGGATAAGAAGCTCCTTTCCTCTTTCCGCTGACCTCAGTTGTTGTCTCTTTTCTTTGTTTTTGCACTCTATCACCATTATTCCACCAGGAACACCTACAGCTGCAGCCAAATGCTACTCTATGCTGTATTTTTGCAGCCTTAGTGAGCTCCGCATTAATATGGCTCCACTCTCTGCCTGCACTTTACTCAGAAGACAAACCACATTCCTGGCACCTCTAACTTCCTGTGGCCTCCACTTGACCTTTCTCATCACTCTCCCAGCTTTATGCATCATCCTCTCAGGCACCCATTGCCTGACTTCCCGGGCCTGTCTCTATAATCCTCCATGATCCCCCAACTCTTGTCTCCTGCTTTCCTGAATGACTAGCACTAGGCATGTGTGACACCAGGGTCTGCCACCACCTTGAGCACTACCACAGCCTCTTTAGAAAATAGCTGCCAACACCACTAAGTACTTAATTCCAGGAACTCTGGGAAATACTTTCTCAGGTGACTGTAAATCAACAGACAGCCCTGGGGCTCTCATCTCAAAAAACAACTCCTAATCCTATATCAAAACTTTCAGTACATCATATTTTTATTTTTTGTTGTTTCAAATTTTTCTTTTTTTTTATGTATAATTTAGAAGCTAATAAAAATCACTAGGGCTAGGGATTTAGCTCAGCAGTTTAAGTGCTTGCCTGGTAAGTGCAAGGTCATGAGTTTGATCCCTGGTACAAGAAAAAATCACTAATTTCAGATTAATTAGTTAGGATTATCAATGCTTTATCATTTATTGAGGAAGCCATGTAGTCAATAAGCAGTTTCTGGAAATTTCAGTCCTTTCACAGTTCATCAACTCATTCATTGAACTTCAATGGTCAACAGGGAAATATTAATAATTCTGTAATCAACTAGGAATACTTAACATAAAACAGATATTCTCACTTGAGATTGTTAAATTGCAATGAGAAAAACACACACACAGACAAATTTTTAAAAATCTATCATAGTAAATGTTACTACATGGTGAAACTATGAGGTGGGAAAAAGAAGCAAGGTCAATTTGGCCTCGTGCAGGTTGGAAAGCCTTAAAAGATCAAGGAGTGTTGAGGTGGGTAAGTAAATGTAGTAAAAGTGTTTCTGATGCAGAAAGGGACAGTCTAAGCAAAAGGCACAAAAGTCTATGCAAAAGCACTAAATGACCAAAAGCCCTATCACTGTGGCAAAAGCTGAACAGTACCATGGTGATTTGGTGTTGGTGTTAATGAAACGAAGGTATAATCAGCAGGCATGGATGTTAAAAGGGTGCTATGATAAGAAAGTATTATGTTGAAATTAATGCAAAAGTCCAAAGAAATTTGAAATAGCAGATTAAAATTATGAAATTTTTCGTTCATTTTCTATTTATATAGCAAATACTTTTTGGTTGTTTGAATAGATTTTTTACTACAAGTACCCGTACTATGATTCATACATAAGTGCTGAGGATACAAATGAACCATCTCTGTCCTTATATAATCTATTGAAGTGAAAAAATCCACTGAGAAACACGGAGGTGCACACCCCGGGGAGACTTGGAAAAGGAAGCAGAACAGGGACTACCGCCATCATTACTCTTCCAGAAACTGAAAGCCTGAACCAAATCAGGGATGACTGGCTTGTAGAGGACAAGCTGGATTTGCAATACTCTTCCAGGGCATAACCAACAAGAATTTTTTATCATTTGGCCACGAGAAGGACTCATTTGAGGTAATTTGGAGTTACTGATGTTTTATTTGGGAGCACTTTTATGTGTGCAATATAAAAACTTTCAGATTACCATTTAAAGTTAACTTTATATAATTACTAAGAAATCCCTGGTGCATGTTTTTGAAGAACAATGACAACTCTTTTGTACTTTGGTCCAAATTTAAAATGACACCTGCATTTTTATAATTGCAAGGAGAAAAGCCAATTTAATTACTTCTGCAAGAATCCAGATTTTCCCGGTACGAGTGGCCAGATGCATATATGAATGCTGACTAGCAGAAATGATTTACCAAAACACAAAAAATTCTTTCATTTTTCATGGAAGATTGATTACTCAGTAGCATTCATAGTATTCTGAATTCATTGCCAGGTGATATATGAGTAAAATTTTCCATCAAAAATGTTTTAAATAGAAAAGAATCCAGAAAAAACAATGTTAATATTTTAGTGAAAAGTAAATGAAATGTAACATAGTTTTCCTAATGTATATTAGATATAACTTATCCCCTTAAGATTACAGATGGTGAATTATTCAGCTCTCCATCTCTGAAAAGTTATGGGGCAGATATCAAGGATATTCCTATGATAAATCTCTCACTAGAAAATTTCTTCCCATGTCTCTTTGGCTGAAAAAGCTTTCAAATTTAGAAGTTAAAAGGTATTAAAGATTATTTGTACTGAACCTTTGGATTGAGATATGGAAAATTAGCAAGATGATTTTTAAAGATAGGAATCTTTTTATTACTAGACTGGTGACCTCCTGATTCCTTAGCCCCATACTCAAATTAGGTATATTAGGTAAATTCTTTTAAAAATCTGAATTTCTACATTAAACTAGACACAATATAACCTATAAGATGTTTTATTTTTGAGAAATCTTTTGAAAACTTTCTACATCAAGCTCAAACAAACCATGAAATTCTTCATCTTCTCAAATACCAGACACCTGTCTTGTGACATCAAAGACAATTCTGAATAATTCTCATAATACAATTTGACACAGTATTACTTATCAAAATAACAACCTACAATATCTGAAACTTTACTTCATGTTAATTATTTTATTATTATTCAATACTCCAAAATTGCCCACTGATTGCCTTCGTTCTTTTTTCTTCCAATTAAGTAAATTGCAGTTTTTAGAAAAGCGTGGGTCTTATCAGTTCTACTTGTTGCCCCAAAATTTATAACAGTAGGTACTATTATATACTATAAAGTACTATTGGAGGTTAATATATTTTTCCAAAAGGTAGTTTTCATTAGCTCAATAGATCTTCTTCCAGCTTCATTCTGATATAATTACTGAAATAAGAGAAACGATTCTAAATCCTTACAGGGAGTTGATGATAAAGGTTAGTAAGTAAAAAAGTAAATTTGAAAATACTATTTGAATTGTAGGAATGCTAATATTAATATTAATTAAAACTATGAATCTTCAAACTATTTAATTTTTCTATCAGCTCAAATATTGTGCAAATACTATGGATTGATATTTATATCTAATATGTGTTTAATATTAGTATCAATATTCTGTATGTTCTGCTGCATCATAAAGTATTATAGGATACAGAGTCATTTAGTATGGCTTATATTATAAAACACTCAAAACCACATTCTCAGAAATGAAATGATTGATACCTTCAAATTTGGGGGATTGATAATTTTAGCAAACTTCATTATTATAAAGTAGGATTTTGGCTGAACATATACACATAAATTAACAAACAATAGTTTCAAGAATAAAACTCTAAATGGAATAGAATAACAATTACTTGTAATTCCACCTACTTGCTACCCTAAGGAAAGAGAATCACAAGTTTGAGGACAGTCTAGACAACTTAATATGATTCTGGTTCAAAGAGAAACAAAAAATCAAAATTGTTTGAGGGTACAGTTCAGTGGTGGGCTGTCCCTAGTTTAGCTCTTAATATAAGAAGAAAAAAAAAACTTTATTTTGCTGACATCATGGAAAATCTGGAGGTAATACATTTTTGGTTAATACAAATTTAGTAAATATAAAGAAGTTGATACCTGCCATTTTCTAAGCATACTTGCAATGATATCAAATTGTTTAATTCAGTTCAAGCACCATGTCTTCAGTCACTGAAGAATTTATATTCTAGCAAGAGCATGGAGCCTGAGGGAGCCATATATATGCTGTTTATCACCAAATAAAATTCTCTGAAAGAAATCTTATCACTTGATCACAGAATCACATAATCACTTGATCATATGCATGTGCAAAGAATGACAGTAAATTAATGTTTATGATTGTTTGAGTTAATTAATTTTGACAATTGTCTAGAACCTACATGACTGTTATATCAAAGAAGGAATCTTCTAGAGACAAACCCTTCGTGAATATAGATGTAGAAATCTCCAATATAATATTACCAAATTAAATTCAACAATATAGAAAAAAAACAAAAACATCGTGGTCAAGTGAGGATTATCCCAGGTATGCAAATCTACTCTAATATTTAAAAATCAAGTAGCATACTGTTAATGTCCGGCTGTCTTATTGGAAAGTGTTGTGTTGCTTATGTTGTTCTGTTCTTATCTGCTTTGTTCTGCCCTCTTTTGTTTTATTCTTTTTAAAATAAAAAAAAATCAAGTAGCATAATCCATCATATCAAACAGATTTAAGAAGAAAATTATCACATCACTAGATGCATTAAACACCCATGCATGATCAAAATCAGTAACTGTTAATTTGTCATGTGTATAAAGAATGTCTGTAGAAAGAGTATGTTTAATCACACTTAATGATGAGAAACTAGAAATTTTCCTAATAACATAAGAAATGAAGAAAGAATATCTAACACCACTATACCATATTATACTGGAAGTCTTAATACAAGAAAAGGAAAGGGAAAGGAAACAGAAGGTATCCATAAAGGCACAAAACAAATACAAGAGTGATCAAAAAACACTATAAATATTTACATTTTAAAAATTGGATGCAAACACACATTGTCATTAATCTGTTGCAAAATACTTGCTCTTGCTTGAAACACATTTACTTCATCATTTTTGATATTTTCCAAAAGTCCTGTTAGGTGACTTGGTAAGATGCAATAAATATTTATGATGAATGATGCTGCTTAAGCCATCCAAAAAATACAGACTCATAAAAATATTATAATGTGTCTGGGCCCAATTTTTTCACTGGATCTGATAGTGTTCAACTTCTGATTTTTCTGCAAATCAAAACAACCATGAAAGGTTAAAGTTTTGAACTGATTGAGTATCTGAAAGCAGCTACACAATGTAACTAAAGACATACGTGAAAGGGACCTTCCAGAACTGGTGCAGACAGTGGCAAGAACAATGGGATAAATGCATAATAAGTGAGGGATATTTTAAAGCTGATTAATGTGCATTTTACTGTGATCTTTTTAAAATTTATACATACACTGTATCTTCAATCACACCATGTAAAACTACTCCCAGATTATAGGAAAATCTGAATATATCACAAAAATTTCTAAAGTTAGTAAGTGATTATATTGAGATTGCAGGATAAAAAATAATATACAGTTCAGTTTCTTTTCCATTGAAATAGAAGTGAGAAATTTAAATTTCAGTTGAAAGTACATTGTGGTTTATATTTGCATGTTAACATGAGGTACGTACATAGATAATTATCTAAAAAGCTCATACAATTCCATTTGTGAAAAATGACAAAAGAGATTGATGACATCATAGAATAAAATAAATTGACAAGATCTCATGTTGATAGATATATAAGTTCAAAATTCTCAAGATGTCTGCTTCTTTCCACAAAATGTATACATTTAATGCAATTCTAGTGACAATCCTGGCAAGTTATTTTGTGGTTAATGACAAAATAAGTTCATAGGAAGACAGTAAACTGAGCATAATCAATTGCATGATATTGAATGTGAAAAGAGAAAAAAAGAAGTTGTGTATATTTCAAGATTTATCACAAACTATAAAAGCCTCAAGATCACCCTTTTCATAGCTGTATCATATTCCATTGTATAAAAATACTGCATTGTTTTCATCCATTCTGCAGTTGATGGGCATTTTGGTTGTTTCCAAGATTTAGCTATCACAAATTGTGCTGCTATAAACATGGGTGCACTTTTATCACTGTGACATGACCTTTTCAGTTTTTCTGGGAAAATACCCAGGAGGGGAATAGCTGGATTGAATGAAACTTCCAATCCTAGTTTTTTGTGAAATCTACATAACAATATGTAATATATCAAATAATGATGATTTCTTAATGTTTTTTAAAATTCTGTATCATTTCTACCCTTTTTTCTGTTTTTCATTTTTAATAAAAAAATAAAAATAAAAGATTTATCACAAGCTTATAGCAATCAACTAAAAAGGCAAATGGATGAAACAGAAATGAGATCCCCAAATTACACCCACATACATGCACATGTACACACACCCACACCCACTCACCCACACACAGAGACATATTCCACTGATTTTTGATAAAGAAGCAAAAAAAAGTCAGTGAAGAAACAATACACTTTTCAAAAAATAGGCTATAAAACTGAATATAGAATCTATATAAAGTCCATATGTCCTACATGAAAATTTATCCCAAATGGTTAATAGATCTATGTGTAAAACATAAAACTTCAATCCTAAAAGATGACATAGAAACAAATCTAGATGGATTTGGTTTGGCACTGTTTTCTCTTGGGCTTATTTGTTTGTTATGTTTCTTTGTTACAGTTCCAAAAGTACCATATGAGACAAATAATTGATAATTTAGCCTTCATTAAAATTAAAAACATCAGCTCTGAGAATGCTTAGACTGTGCCTAGTTTTTTCTGTGAGACAATGAAACATTTATTTAATAAAAAATCTTACATAAGTTTGGAAAGATAGATACAAATTGGAAAGGTATGATCTACAGTAAAACCTAGTAAGGTTAGATGACTATGTAAATTATGAAGAAGAAATCAAGGTAGCTTAGTAGATTATATATTTCTTAGAGATTTCAAAAAATACACAAGAAAAAGTAGTGCTACAAATTCTTGGAAACCGAGGTCATGTTAGAGGTTTTCATTGCTCCTTTAAGGAAACACTGAATAAACATGTAACCACTAATGGAAAACTGAAAAAAATCAATGATTTAGCATAACTCTCACTAAAACATTATATTATCATAATAAGTGTTCAAAGATAAATCAAGAATACCCACTAACAGTAACTTCTTACCCTTAGATGGTAATTACCTCATCTGTAAAGAGCATTTTGTAAGTAATTTAAGTGTAAAATTATGACCATTTATTTAATCTCTCTACAATTCAAATTTTATTGTGAAATGCATTAATTAAATTCTTTAATACTGTAAGGGGATATATCTCAAAATGTTATAGTATAGTACTGCAAACTGATTGAAGAATGCGTACAATGTCTAAATTAAAAATATATTGCAGTGAGACAAATTGACATAACTCTCCTTAAAATAGTCCCCACTGCTTCAAACAAACTTATTTGTCTCATTGTCACTTCTTTTTGGAGGTGGGGAGGTGCTTTTATTTTCTTTTACCTTGGTCTTTTTTTTTCTCAGACAGGATCTCACAATGTAGTCCCACCTGGCCTTGAACTCACTAACTCGCCCAAACTGGCCTCAAACTCATGGAAATCCTTTTGCTTCAGCCTCAAGCATTGCAAAAGTTCATCATCAAGCTCAAATCCATCCTCTTATTTTATTAGCACATAATTGTTTTATGTTAAAGAGAGTAAAACAAAACAGAACAAAGCAGATCAAAAGAAAACAATAGAAGTTGCACAGGATTTCAAAGCAAGACAACAAGAGATCAACAACATAAAGTCTCTTGTTTTCTTCTACATAGTTTATATATTCACACACAATGAATTCATACAAAACAAAATGGTATAAAATTGATAAAAACAATAATGAAAGCATTACAGGTCTTTAAAAGCAGACAAAGGAAAATCAACAATAGCTACTGTAATGTATCTTGTTCTCTTCAAAATAGCTATCCATACCTTCATGTATGTTGAAAGTAAATAATACAAAACAGAATAAAACCACTCCAAACAAAGAATAAAAGCATTAATGGATTTCACTGCATGATGATAGGAAATCAGCAATGGATACCATATGTCTCTTTTTCTTCAAAGCAGCTGTTCATATCATCATGCATAATACAGTCAATTCTCATAGACTGTTTAGAAGAAGTTTTAGGCATGTATGATCCTCTACATGTACATCTATCCTTTCATCATTAGAGGGAAAAACAAGATACAAAAAATACAAATAAATAACAATAGCAAAAAGCTCAAAACAATGACAATATACGCCTCCAACACAAGATGATAGTAAAATAACTAAGGTAGTTATTCTAAAACATGATCATCAGAAGAGTTCTTCCGATCACCAGAAACAAATATGCAAAACTGATCCAATCCTATGAATGTTAACAGTTTTGTTCCAAGAACTTACAGAATTTTAGCACAATTATCTCAGCTATCTTAAGTGTGTTTATAAAAATTTAGATATTTTGTCTTTTCCCTTCCTTTTTTTCTGCTTTTCCCTGAGATATTATTTTTTTCCACTTTGAGCCAATTTTTATCCTTTCACAGTATTTATTGAGGATTATGAATCTTATGTATTCTTACTATTTCTTACACTAGGGAGACAATATGGTATTTACACATGAGTTCTATTTTATTTATGAATATGGTCTCATGTTGCATCCATTTACTTAAAAATATCTCCATGTGATCATTCTTTATAGTTGAGTAGTACTCCATTGTATAAAAATACCATATCTTTTTTATCCATTTCTAAGTTGATAGGCATTTAGGTTATTTCCAAGAGCTGGCTATTACAAATTGTGCTGCTTTAAACATGGGTGCATATATATCACTATGGTATGATGTTTTCAGTTCTTCTGGGAATATGACCAGATCTGGAGTAGTTGGACAAATGGGACTTCCAATCCTAGCTTTTAGAGAAACCTCCAGACTGACTTCCACAGTGGTTTCAACAATCTACACTCCCACCAACAGTGCAGAAGAGTTCCTTTTGCACACTGCCTCTCCAGCATTTCTTGTTGGTAATTTTCTTGATCCTGACCATTCTTTCTGGGTTAGAGTGGAACTTTAGTGCTGTTTAAATTTGCATTTCTCTAGTGACTAATGATGATCAACATTTTTTCATGTATTTATTTGCCACTTGTATTTCTTCATCTGAACACTGTATATTCATGTGAGATGCCCAATTATGGATTGAGTCTTTGAATTTTGGTGTCTGATTTTTTTTTAATTCTTTATATGTTCTAGACAGAAGTACTTTGTTTGAGGGACAGTAGAATAACATTTTTTCAAAATTCATGTGTTTCCTTTTTACTCTGTTGGGGAATTATTTTTTTTTAATTTTATTTAAAGAGAAAAAAAAACAGAATAAAGGGTAGCAACAACACAGAGTTCCAAGGAAAAAAGGAAAAGAACAACAACAACAAAATAACCTAAGAAATTGTTACTTGACAAATTACATACTGAGTTCTTGGAAATAGTTGTTCAAATTACAAAGTTGAAACATGTAAAGTAGACATTCAAACAGTGAGACTGTTAACAGTTCTGCTCCATGATCCGACAAAAACAGCAATATGGTCATCCATCTTACCCACTCAAATATACACGCAATTATATCAGAAGGGTAAAGTTACACACAACAAAACAGAACAAAGCAGATCACAAGAAAGCAATGTAAGAGACATAAATTTAAAAAGTAGACAATCAGAGATACTCACTCTGTATCGTATTGACTCTTGTTTTCCTCCAAATAGTTGTCCGTATTGTCACATATAGGGGATTCACACGAAACAACATAGTAGGAATTGCTCTGAGCGGGACGAGGAGGGCATTTCAGGTCTTCAAGACCAAAAAATAGGGAAGCCAAGAATGGCTGTCATAGTGTTTCTCATTCTCCTCAAAACAGCTGTCCATACCTTCATGTGTGTTGAACTTTAACAAAACAAAACAAGTTAAAATCACGTTGAACAAAGAATGATAGTTTTGCTGGATTTCACATCATGACATTATGGAATCAGCACTGGGTACTGTAGTGTTTCATTTTCTTCAAAGTAATTGTTCATTTCAACATGTGTTATATAGTTGGTTCTTATAAACTGTTTATACGCTCTACACATGCATGAGTCTCTACATGTATATCTATCCTTTCTGTATTAGAGGTAAAAACAAAACAAAGCAAGATAAAACAAAACAATTCCTAGAAAAGCATGAAGCAAAAAAGTCATATGAAACCACAATACAAGGTGATCTACAATGGTTACCATGATGTCTCAGCAGTATATAACAACATTAATAAAAATGAAGCATTGGAGACATTATGAGACTTCAAAAGCAAGTAATAATCAAACCAGAGTGGGTATCTTAGTGAATCTTGTCATCTTCAGTGTAGTTGCCTATACTCTTAGACTTGATGCTATCAATCATAACAGATTTAAATAAAATCAGTCAATACAAAGTAGCAATCTAACAACTCAGATTCAAATAATATCAGTCATAATAAGAAAGTATAAGTTATAAATGGCTTCAGATTAAATTGATAGGAAATTAGGGATGATTACCATAATATGTCCTCTTATTTTTGGGATAGCTGACCATGTCCTCAATGACCATGACCTAGTGTAAGTAGACAAACTGGAACAGCACGTAATCCATCCAAGCAGAGTGCTGAGAACAATGTAAATTTTAAATCTTGTTACCCCATTAACAATATCCTCTGCCTCCCTTTTTTAGACTGTTCTTCCCCTTTCACTCCCATAGGATGCACTGCTTGTTTTGGGTCCCACTGCCTCCCTGTGTAGAGCATATCAATGGACCCTATCTCCTGATCTACTCTGCCTGTGTTTCTCTCTGTTAATATTTCAAGGCCATCTATACTAGAGATTACAGCCAATCTTCTCTGCCTTATTTCTGCTATTCTGTGTTTCTGCCATTGGTTGTCTATGTCTCTGTTCCACTCCACTGTCTGTCCCATTCACTGAAGCCTCTTTGCCATTGTTCCTGAAATGCTCGTATTCTTGTTCTCTCTCTCTCTAAAATGTCCTTCAGTATTTTTTGTAGATTTGGATTGGTGGTCACAAATTCTCTAAGTTCCTCTTTGTCATGGAAGCATCTTGTTTCTCCATTAATTTCTAGAGAGAGTTTTGCAGGATACATCAATCTGGGCTGGAAATTATTCTCCTTCAGGGCTTCACTCCAAGCTCTTCTTGCCCTGATAGTCTGTGTCGAGAAGTCTCCATGATTTTGATGGGTTTTCCTTTATAAGTGATCTGTTTCTTTTCTCTGATGGCTTTTAATATTCTGTTCTTATATTGTATTTCTGGGATCTTGATTATTATTTGTCTGGGTGTAGCTCTGTTTTGGTTGTAGGTGGCTGGAGTTCTGTATGCTTCATACATCTGCATATCATTTCTTTTTTCTATGCTTGGGAAATTTTCCTTAATGATTTCAGTGAATAGCCTTTGCAATTCCTCTATTTTGACTCCTGCTTATTCATTCACATTCTTTATTCTTAAGTTATAGATCCACTTGTCATCTCGCCTTTGTATAGTTACTGCCTGCTCCCTTGTTATTTTTAAGAGACCTTCCCTTTCATGATCACACATTGCAAGCCTGTGTTCAATTTTTGATAGTCTATCTTTGGTTTCCTTCAAGCAGTTTTGCCAGCTTTCTATGGAGTCTTTAATTTCCTGATAATCTCTTTGAATCTGCTTCACGAATTTTAGGATTTTTCTGTATTCTTCTTTAAATTTTTCTCTGCTTTTGTGTTCCTCCATTCTTCTGTCTGTGTCTTCTTGAGAGGTGCCCAGCATTTCTTTTATTAATCTACTTATCTCTTGTTTAATTTGAATTAATATTTCAGTTTTGATCCCGCTTTTGAGGTCATGAAGATATCTCTTTATGCCCACTAATGCTGTGTTTGATGTTGCATATTTGCTGCCCTCAATCTGTTTTGTATTTCCTCTCCTGGATCAATGTTCTCAGGGTTGGGGGCTGGGGGTTTTTCCTTATTTCTCCCTCTCGTCATGTTTTTGGTTCCGTCCATACAAGTGTACAGTGTAATTCCCAGCCCCTTTTCTTGTTGGTTAAGGCTCCTCTGGAGTGCACAGGCTAGGGGCTTCTGCCCTCTGGAGTCTGCTATCAGAGACTGAAGTTCAAGTAAGGGCAGTGTGCTCTAGCTCCTCCCCTCCGGGCCAGTCAACCTTTGTGGGCCTTCACTGAGTCAGTGTGCATGGAGTTCAGGGAATTAATTTGTAGCAACCCACTGGTTCCCAGCCAGGGGCATGGCCCAGTCCAAGCAGATCCCACCAATCTGCTCAGAGAGGGGAGCAACCAACTGAAGCCACTTCCTTATGGAGTTAGGTCTGTCCTGCCCAAATCCAACATGTTGTCCAGTCAGTTGCCCCTTTCCCGTGGAAGGGTCTTATTCCCATCACTCACCGTGTGTTGATGCAGGTCTCTGAGAACTGCTGGGCTCCCCGACCTCCAACTTCAGTGCAGTTGCAGTGTGAATTCACGGTGCCTCTTTGTGGCCTGTGTGCACTGCCGGGTCCGGGCGAGCCATGCACAGGGCTGTTCAGCTCTATGCTCCAGATGTTCAAGCTAGTCACATCAGTGTGGTTTGGTCGGTCATGTCGGTCTCGGGCAGGAATTCAGGTGGCTCGAGGATGGCGCCGTGCTTCCTGATCTTAGCTTCACTAATGGTAGCCCCAGCACCTCATATTCAAGTGGTTTTTTTCACTTTAGTTTCTTCATGGGTTGAGAGAGTCCATCTCTCTCTGTTTGGGTCTTTCCAGGATGTTCTATTCTGGCATTTAAGCTGTCTCTCTGAGAGGATCACTCTCCTGCTACCTACCGGTCCGCCATCTTGTTTCTGTATCTGTTGGGGAATTATTTTGACATGCAACAATGTTTTAATAAGATGATATCTCAGTTATTTTTTCTGAGAAGTATTTCCCATGTGGATTGATTTTTGTTTATGAATTCTGCACCTACCTCTATGTATTCAAGATTTCTAACTACCTTGTCTTCTAGCAGATTCAGTATTTCCCTTACAATACTTAGATCTTTGATCCAGTTTGATTTAGTTAAGTACATGGTGATAGGCATGGGTCTAGTTTTAGTATTCAGCATATGTTTTCCACCACCATTTATTAAAGAGACTATCTTTCTTCCAGTGAGTATGTTCAGCCCCTTTGTCAAAGATAAGGTGGCCGAATGTTTTTGTCATTGTAGTTGTAGTTGTAGTTGTATCTTCTAATCAATTGCATTGATTTTCAGGACTGTTTTTATTGCAGTACCATGCTGTATTTATTACAGTAGCTTTGTAATATAACTTCAAGTCAGAAATTGTGATGCCGCCTGCCTTGCCTTTGTTGCCCAGAATTCCCTGTGCTATTCTAGGTCTTTTCTGGTTCCAGATGAATTTTAGGAATGATTTACTTAGATTTGTGAGGTATTCTAGTGGTAGTTTGATTTGAATTGCATTAAATCTGTATAACAGTTTTGGGAGAATGGCCATTTTCACAATGTTTGTTCTTCCTATCCATGAACAAGGATTGTCTTTCCATTTTCTGAGATTTGCTTTAATTTCTTTTTAGGGGATTATAATTTTCTCCAAATAGATCTTTTACTTCTTTTGTTAGACTGATTCTTAAGTATTTCATTTTTTTGCATTCTATTGTAAAGGGTGTGGCTTGTCTTATTACACTCTCAGTGCTTTTGTCGTTAGTGTGTAGGAATGCTATTGATTTTTGAGTGCTGATTTTGTATGCAGCTCCATTACAGAGTTTAGTTATCCCTGAGAATCTTTCATTGGGGTTTTACAGGTCTTCCTTGTAGAGTATCATGTTGTCTGCAAATAATGATAATTTAACTTCTTCTTCTCCTATCCTATTTCTTTTATTTCTCTGCCTTGTCTAATTGCTCTGGCTAGTATTTCCAGCACTATGTTGAATAGGAGTAGTGATAATGGACATCCTTGTCTGAATTTAGAGTAAAAGCTTTCAGTTTTTGATCACTTAAGAAGTTGCTGGCTGTTGATTTGTCATAGATCACTTTTATCATTCTGAGGTAAAGACCATCTATTCTGATTTGCTGTAGAGTTCTTATCATGAATAAGTGTTGGACCTTATCAAAAGCTTTTTATGTGTCTATAGGAGTAATCATGTGATTCTTACTTCTGTCTCTATTGATATGGTAGATTACTGACTAGTGTATGTTGAACCATGCCTACATTCCTGTGATGAATTCCACTTGGCTGTAGTGTATGTGATGTAAATTATCCCACGTGTGTGGGGTAATTTCCTTGATGATTTGCTGCATTCTGTTTGCCATTATTTTACTGAAAGTTTTTGCATCTATGTTTATTAGGGAGATTGGTCTGTAGTTCTCTTTTTTGTTTGGATCTTTCTCTGGTTTGGTATTAGAGTAATAGTTGCTTCCATGGATGAGTTAGAAAGACTTGCTTCCCTTTCAATTTCATTGAAGATTTTGAGAAGTGTCATTAAGTCTTCCCTAAATTTCTTCTAGAATTCTACAGTGAATCCATCAAGACCAGGGTTTTTCTTTGTTGGTAAGGTTTTAATTACATTTTCAATTTCATTAACTGAAATTGTGTTACTCAGCAGTTTTACATCTTCTTCACCCAGCTTTGGTAATTCATATGTTTCTAGGAATTTTGAAGTAGGTATTAATGATCTTCTGTATTTCCACAGTGCCTGTTTTCACCTTTTCATTCCTTATTGCATGAATTTAATTTTTTTCTTTCCTTTTTAAAAATAAGATTGGCTAGGGGCTTATTATTTTTATGTATTCTTAGAAGAACCAACTCTTTGCTTCATTGAGCCTTTGCATTTTTTTTCTTAGTCTCTATTGTATTAATTTCCACTCTGATCTTTATAATTTCTTTCTGGGGGGCTGGGGATTTAGCTCAGCAGCATAAGCGCCTGCCTTGCAAGTATATAGTCATGAGTTTGATCCCTGGTACCAAAAAAGAAAAAAAGAATTTATAATTTCTTTCCTCCTTTTGGCTTTGGGCTTGACTTTTTCTTCTTTTTCTAGATGTTTGTGGTGTAGTATGAGGTTATTTATTTGTCTTCATTCTGTTTTCCTTACATGGGAATTCACCACAATAAATTTTCTTCTGAGAACTGCTTTCATTGCATCCCACAGGTTCCAGTAAGTTGTATTTGTATTTTCATTTGCTTGCAGAGATTGTTTAATTTCTTCTTTTATTTCTTCTGTGGCCCACTGATTCCTCAGGAATGTATTATTTAATTTCCATGTGTTTGTGGAATTTTTGCAGTTTCTTTTGTCATTAATTTCTATTTTCATAGCATTATGTTTTGATAACATGTGTGAGATAATTTCAATTATTTTGCATTTAAGCAAGCATGTTATGTGGGCTAGTGCATGGTCTATTGTTAAGAATGTCCCAAGTGCTTCTTAGAGGAATATATATTCTGATGTTGTTGGGTGGAATACTCTGTACACATCCACTAAGTCCATTTGTTCACAGGTATGATTCAGTTCTGTTATTTCTTTGCTTATTTTCTTTGTAGTTGATGTGTCTCTTTGTGCAAGTGGGGTGTTAAGGTCTCATGCTATAATTGTGTTATTGTCTATTTGAGTTTTCATTTCTGTTAATATTTGTTTTGTATAACTGGGTGCTTCCAAATTTGGTACATATATATTTACGTTTGGTATCTGTTCCTCTTGAAATTTTCCCATACCTAGTATGTAATGACCTTCTGTATTTCTTTTGATCATTCTTGGCTTGAAGTTCACATTGTCTGCAAAACATAATAACTACCCCCACTTTTTTTTTTTTTTTTTGGTTCTCGTTGCATGAAGTATTGTTTCCCATCCTTTGACTTTCAGTCTATGAATTTCCTTTTGGATTAGATGGGTTTCCTGTGTACAGTATATTGTTGGATTTTTTTTGATCCATTCTGTAAGTCTGCTTCTTTTAATTGGTGAATTGAGGCCATTTACATGAATGATTATAACTGATATATATTGGGGTTTTTTTTGTCATGTAATATTTCTGCTACTGGTTCTCCACCTTTCCCATGTTTAATTTTTTGCCTTGCTTAGTGATTTTTTTTCCTATGGCTATCAAGAATGTCTTTCAGTATTCTTTGTAGGGTTGGTTTGGCATCATGAAGATCTTTAGCTGTTCTTTGTCATGGAGTTATCTTATTTCTTAATCAATTTTGAAGGGCAGTTTTGCAAGGTACATCAATCTGGGTTAAAAATCATTTTCCTTTAGGATCTGAAATACTTTATTCCATGCCCTTCTTGAGTTCATTGTTTGTGTTGAGAAGTTTATTGTTATTCTGGTAAGTTTTCCTTTTTAGATGATCTGTCTCTTTGCTCTAACAACTTTTAGTATTCTATTTTTACTTTGAATTTCTTGGGTGTTGATTATTATATGTCTAGTTATAGTTTTATTTTAATTATGGTTATTTGGAGTTCTACATTGTTCACTTCTCTGTATGTCATTTTCCATTCTTATGTTTGGGAAATTCTTGGCTATTACTTCTATAAATAAACTTTTGATATAATTTGTGATGTTTCCTTCTTTTTCATTTATACCTATCAAACTTATGTTGTTTTTCTTTATTTGCAGTTGTTGAATTGTTATTTCCTGATTCCTTGTTATTTTTAAAAGATCTTTCCTTTCCTGTTCCCTAGCTGCAATCATGTCTTCAAGGTATGAAAGTCTATCTTCACTTTCATTGAGGTGTTTTTGCCAACTTTTGATGAATTTTTTGATTCCTGTATATCTCTTTGAATCTGTTTCATGCATTCTGTTTGTTTCTTCTATTGTTCATTCAAAGTTTCCATCTTTTTTCAGTGTTCCTCTAGTTTTTAACTGTGTCTTCTTTAGATGTGTTCAGCATTACTTTCAGTTATGTTTATCATTTCTTTTTTTACCTGCAAGATTATTTCTGATCTGAGTTCTTTTATAGCTTCCTAGAGTTGTTTCTTTACTTCAGTTGCTATCATTTCAGGAGTTTCAGGTGTATGGGTTACATTTTCTTCTACGTTCATGACTCCTAGTCTTGCTTGGGATAGACTAGAGGTTTGAGATTGCATTTTGCTCTTTTGTTTTGTCATTTTCTTATATTCCCTTAGTGAAGCTGAAGGCAAGTTCCCAGCTGTTTCTTGGGGTGAGAGTATTGTTATCAAGGCCTCAGCAAGTTGCTCCCATCCACTCAAGTTCACTGGGTAGGTCCCAGCTAGGCCCAGAGGGAACTTTCTGAGGGTCCTCCAGTGATGGGGGATGCTGAGTGGGGCCCTACCAGTCTCTGAGCAACGTGCCATGGCTGCAAGGGTGGAAGGAGATCACGGCATGTGATTTTGGTTCATGAGGTGGAATGCAGGTGGCTCCAGGCCACTCTGGGGTTGCTGGGCAGGGCCCAACTAGGTCTGGTGGGGCCCTTTCCAAGGGCCCCCCATTGATGGGAAATGCTGGATGGGGCCCTACCAGACTCCCAGCAGTACGCCAAGGCTGCACCATGGGATGGAGATAGTTGCACGCTACATAGTTTTATTACATAATTACTACATTGATTGTGGGGACCTAATTCATGTACTTAACACTTCTTAATTCTTTTTAGCCACTTTCCTTCCACTCCTGTCCCTTCTGTTCCCTCCCTGCATCTCTTGGTTCCTTTAGCTTTGCAAAGGTCTGTCTATTTACTATTATCCATATTTTATTTTGCTGTTTAGTTTTGTTTTATATTGAGGCTTCTCAAATAAGAGAAATCACATGATAGTTTAGCTTTTGTGCCTAACTTCTTTCACTTAATATTACAATCTCAAGTTGCATCCATTTTCCTAAAAATGACCCACATGTATCATTTTTATGACAAAATAGGACCCTGTTGAGTATAAATCCATTTGTAATCCATTAATCTGTTTCTGGACCTTCAGAATGCTTATAAAATTTAGTTATTATTAGTTGTGCTGGCATAAATATGGATATGTATGTATCACTATAACATGATGTCTTTAATTTGGGAAGATATATAGGAGACAAGTTGAATGGAATTACTGGTTTTAATTTTTGAGGATTCTCCATATCAATTTGTTCAGTGATAGTTTACATTCCCCTAAAAATGTACACAGTGATTCTGCCTTCTCCCCATGCAGCCTTGCCATAGTTTGCATCAGTTTTATTTCTGGATAATAGCCATTTCTGGAGTAAAATGGAACCACAGTACTGTATTAATTTACATTTCTCTAATGGTCAGTATTGTTAAAAACTTTAATGTATTTTTGATCATTTGTATTTCTGAGAAGTCTCTACACATTTCAGATGCCCATTACTGGATTATGCTTTTAATTTTGAAAGTTTAAATTTTTGAGTTTTAGATATTAGTCCTCTGTCTCAGGTGTTGTTGGCAAAAAAAATTTTTCCCATTTTGTAAGTTATCTGTTCACTCTGTTGGTTGTTTCCTTTGTCATGTAGAATTTTAAAAATTTGATATAATCCCATTTGATGATTCTTTATGTTATTTCTTCTACAATTAGGATTCTTTCTGCAAAGTTGTTTTGTACAACTGTATCTTCCAGTTATCCTTTCAATCTTGCGGGAAAATATTTGTTTCTGTGTCAATATTTGGTCTGTGATCCATCTTTATTTTAGTTAAGTAAATGTTGAGGGATATGGGTCTTTCTTTAATCTTCTGCATGTGAATATCCAGTTTTTCAATACCATGTGCTGAAGAGGTTGTCTTTCCTCCAGGATATGATTTTTACTACATTGTTGAATGTGACTGGTGTTTCTGCATCCTCTATCCTGTTCCACTGATACACATGCCTGTTTATTGGCTCAATATTATAATGTATTATCAGTGTCACTCTATAATATAACTTGAAATCTGGAATTGTGATACTCTGGTTCTCCCCTAGAGTTTTTTTTATTATTTTTTGTCTTTTTTGGTCTTCTCTGGTACCATATGAAATTCAGAATTTTCTCTATTTCTGGGAGAAATATTTTTGGTATGTATATTAGAATTGTATTGTATTTATACATAAATTTTGAGAATATGATTATTTTGACAATACTGGTTCTATTTATCCAGAAACAGGCAACATCTTTCCACTTTTTGATATCCTCTTCAAACTTCTTTTTTTCAGATTACTTTCTTTTTATTGCACAGGACTTTTTCTTTGTTGGTTATGTTACTTCCAAATATTTAATTATTTTTGATACTATCAAGAATGACATTAATCTCCTAATGCCTTTTTTGGTTAGTTCATTAATGCTGTGAAGGAATGTTATTTGTTTTGTGATGATTTTGTGTCCTGCTATATTGCTGAAATTGATTATTAATTCTAGGATTATTTTGGTGAATCTTTTTGGGTCTTCTGTATAAAAGATCATTTATCTGCATGTAACAACTGATTTTCTCCCTTTCTTATACATTTTCCTTTTATTTCTTTATCTTGCCTGATTGCTCTGACTGGTATTTATTATATTGAAATGGAGTGGTGACACTAGACATTGTTTTTTTGTTTCTGATTGTAGAAGGAAAACTTTAGCCTTCCACCTTTAACATGATTTTGTTGGGAGACCAACAGCTTTTAACTGATTGACATAAAGTCATTTTATAATTATTTTTCCAAGTTTTTTCATGAATTGATGTTGGATTTTGTCAAAGGCTTTTGTGGTTCAATTTAGTTGATCATATGATTTTTTTGTTCTTTTTTTGATCATGTAGTTATATTACATTTATTGGCCTGCTTATGTTGAACTTATGGTTCAACAATTATTCTTTGGTGGAAACTTAGATATGTTGCAGAAACTTTTGGTAACTTATTACATATTTTTGCCAGTATCTTTTTGAGAACTTTTGCATTTATATTCATTAGAGAGATTAGTCTGTAGTTTTCTTTCTTATCTTACTTAGGTCTTTGCCTGATTTTTGGAATAGGTAAATGTTAGCTTCCACATAAGATTTCTTCTTCCCTTTCACATTCCTTATACTGCTTGAGGACTATTGGCATTAGATCTTCCCTGAAGTTGTTGTCAAATTTATTGGTAAATCCACTAGTTTCTGGACTTTTCTTAGTTGACAGGTTCTTTACTACTGTGCCAAATTCATTGCCTGTTACTGGATTTTTTTTTTTTTTGGATTTTCACATTATATTGAATTAGTTTTGGTAATTTGAATGTATCTATGATCCATTGGTTATTAAAGAGTATACTGTATAATCTCCATGTGTTTGCATAAATTCTCTTCCTTTTTTTTGCTGTTGATTTCTATTTTCATTGCACTATGATGTGATAATGTGGATAACATCCAAAGAATATATTCACTTTTTTGTATTTGCTTAAGCCGGCCTTATGAACAAATATTTTTATATTTTGGAGAATGTTCCATGAACTGCTGAGAAGAATGGGTGTTTTGTTTTGTGGTGAAATACTCCATAAATATCTATTAAGTCAAAGGTGTGATTCAACTCTAATATTTCTTTGTCAATTTCTATGTATAGATTTATTTGTGTTAATGGAATATTGAAATCCCCTACAAAACTTGTGTTGATGTTTAGCTTAACTTTTCTATCTGGTAATGTTAATTTTATGTAGGTGAGTGCACCAGTGAGAGAGATAGAGATAGAGATAGAGATAGAGATAGAGATAGAGATAGAGAGAGTCTGCTCTTGTTGACATTTTTCTCCTAACCAATATGCATTAACTTTTTTGTCCCTTCTGATCAGTTTAATTTAAATTCCGCTTGGTCTGAAAATACTGCTGATTGTTTTCATGTTCCTTTTGCATGCAATATTGATTTGTTATTCTTTGCTCTCAGTCTCCAAAATTTTTTGATTAAATGTTTTTTCTATACAGGATAGCATTGGGATTTGTTTGTTGATCCAATTTGCCAATCTATGTCTTTTGAATGAGCATTGATACCATTCATACTGAGAATTATTACTGAAATATTTTGAGTTATTCCTATCATTGTATTATTTTTCTATTGCTGGTTCCTTTATTTCCCTTTCTGCATAACTACTCAACCTGCTTTATTTATTCATTCCATTTTCTCACTGTTTGCTTTATTGTCTCTTTAGAGGATATGCCTGAGAAGTTTTTGGAGTGCTGGTTTGCTGGTCATAAATTTCTAGAGGTAGCTTTTGTTATGGAAAACTCTCTCATTTCTCCATCAGGTAGGAGAAAGAGTTTTGCAAGATATATCAATCAGTGTTGGAAGTTGCTTTCTTTCAGGAGTTGAAACACTTCAATTCAAGATCTCCCAATTCATAACATATGTAATTCTAATGGTCACCTTCAACAGCCTTTTCTTTTGCTTTTGGCACCCTTGTCTTCACAATGATCACTTTTGTGGCCCATACTTGCAATATAAATTTTTATCACCTTTATTTCTGTTTGATATTTTTTCGTGAACTTTAAATATTTGCTAAACTAGTCATTCATGTTTGGTATCATTTTGCTTAGCTCAGCTAGCTTTTTATTAGTGTCTTATATAAGCTCACTGAAAATTATGTTATTATGTCTATTATCTGGTAAGTTTTGTCATCTCTGAGTTCAATGAGAACCTATTGACCTGAAATTTTTTCTGTCTTTTCTTTTTTTAGGGTGTGTGAAGGACACTGAGAATTGAACTAAGGACTTTGCACTTGTCAGCCAGGCACTTGTGCTGCCAAACTATATCCCTGAACTCCTGTCTCTTTTATTATTCCATATAACTTACTCTTTTGATTTCCTCCCCATTAGTATTTCAGGGATTATATTTGTGGTAGTTGGACATTTTTTCAGGCATTTTACACCTTTGTTTTCTCACATTTTTATTGTTTTGTGTGCATTTGTGTATGTGTTTGTGTATGTGCAAGTGTGTTCATGTGTGTATGTGTGTCCTGAGGCCTGAGGCTGGCAGGTCAATTATTATGGAAAGATGGCTGCTTGTATGTAGTTCTCTTCAGCTATTGTCTGCTTTTCAGTAGTAGATTTTACACATGAATAAATATATGCATTTGTCTCTATCTTAAATCCAACTATTAATTTGTAAATTTGGTAATAAAGACACAGTGAAATGGGCCCAACACTCAATTATCTGAAAATAACCAACAGATATTGGCTTGCAATAACACCAATTAGTATCAAATTTTATGGCACCTTGACAATTGCAACAAAACCAGAAGAAGTGATATAACCAAATTTGAACTGTATGTTGACACACCATAAAACCCACAGAAGCTACTACTGTTTTATTCTTAACTATAGAAAAGAGATCTATAATTCAGAAAAAAGATAAACAAATTTTGACAGTAAATATATACTAAATGTACTAACTATACCACCATTAAAAATAGGAAAGAATTCAACAGTAATACCATAGAACTAACTAAATATTTAAAGATTAATGAAGCTTTAGAGTAGTGCTAGTAAAGGTAGAGTGGATGAGGGACTAGACGATGAAAGGACAAAATTGAAGAAAGAATGAACTACTGAGAAGGAGAAAAACGTGAGATACAGTCTCCTATTCAGGACTAAAAAAAAATTAGTAGAATAAGATAATTAAAAGAAATGGATAAACAAGAAAAAAACAGAGCCAAGGAAATTGGGAAAAAGAAACAAAGAAATAAAAATAAGTAAAAAAGAGGGAGAACAAGCAAAAATTTCCAAAATTTTGAAAAAGAAAGAAAGGGAAATGAAAGCATAGGAAAGAAAAGAAAAGAAAAGAAAAGAAGGAAAGGAAAAAAAGGAAAGGAAAGGACCAAATAGGCTACATAGCGAGTTCAAGGCCGCCTGAACTACACAGAGAAACCTTGTCGAAAAAAAAAAAAAATGCCACAGACACTCCCTCCATGCTTTTGAATGATTGGTTCCTTTTTCAAGGTCTGCAGTACTGGAAATGCACCAGATATGGAGGAAGCATGGTGAGTCACTTCTACAACCTATTTGGTTTCCACAAATATTTTTGTATACCAATGCTGGATCTCACCTTGTCCTTCCCACTGGGTATGGCAGGTAAGGGATTTCGGTCCTACGACCTTAGTCACTCCCACAGCTCCTACCTGCGTTCCTCTTTGTGACAGAAGGGGTGACTTTCCCTGCCCAACTCTACAGGTTTGTGAAGTCCTCACCCTGCTCCGGAGATCTTTCTGTCAGTGCACCGTCCACATTGAGCCACGCCCCCTTGCATCGGCAGACACTTGGCTGCAGCCCCGGGAGCTAGGTTAGCTTTGTGGACTGCTTTGCTTTTTCCTCTGTGCTGTGCTCTTTTCTCCAGCTTCTCTGTAGTTTCAAGCATTTCTATGAGGTTCCTCATAATTTCAGAAAATCTTTTTTTTTCCACCATGTTGTTTTCCACGTATCTTGACTCCAGGTCTCAGGCTGTCTATATTCCTGTAGTGGTCTCTACACCACCACTTTTTAATGCCCCCTCCATACCCTTTTGGAAGGAGTTCTGGAAGCCCTCTTTTGCATGTTTAGTTTCTCTGCTCTGGCCTTGTTGACATCCTGAATTAATTGCTGGCATCTTGAATCAATTCAAAATTTTCAGGGTCATTTTCACTTTTAGAAAAGGCTACATAGCAAAGTGTACCAGTTCCAGTACGCAAAGTAGGTGAGGGCACACCACAGTGCATTTAGGAGCCCGCTCTCCTGGAGGGCAATGAAGGCAAGCACCATCGTTTAGTCACATGTTATAAAGACACTCCAGAAATTCTTCAGAAAGTGGCAAGAATGACAGGATAAATATCTCTGAATTAAGACAATAATTTGAGGGAAATAATGGTAATATCTCTTTTAATGTAATTTTTTAAAATTTAAAAGTTCACCAGAAATTTTGATCACTCTAATAGTTTCTCAGTCTATAGGAACAATGTGGAAGATATTGAGTCACTTTGTATGACATTATGTATTCCTTCAAATAGCATCAGAGAATTGTCTCTATATATTACTATTACAAGTTGGTTTAGAAAGAGACATAATTTATAACACTTAGGGTGGAACATGTGGTTTTGTTAGTCAACTTAATAATTCTGTAATATATAGGATAAATCCGGTAAAATATATTAATTCTGATAATATACATCCTAATTACCATAATTGGGGAAAAATTTAATACGTTATGTGTAGGTCTGGGGATATAGATCAGCAGTACAAGTGCCAGCTTGGCAAGTGAGGTCATGAGTTCAATCCTAGGTACCAAAAAATAAATAAATAAGATTTTATGGTGTCACCTCCTCCCGCCATATAAGTCAGGCTTGTAGTAGTCAGGTGTACTCATTGCAGGGACTCAGGTTAGGATGATGGAGAAATGCAGTTTGTCACTCATGGATAAAAGAGTGCAGCATACCTCACAGAATCACAGGAGAAACCCCAAAGGGTGGTTGATAGAGGCGTTGGGTTAGACAAAAAGACAAAGTCTAGAACATTTGCCTTTACTGGTGTTTTAGTTACTTTTTACTCATCGCTGAGACAAAATACCTGATGCCCAAAGTTGAGAAAGGAAAAATTTATTTCTTACAGTTTTTGGAGGTTTCAGTCCATACTCAGTTGGCTCCAAGGCAGGGTGGCATGGCAGGGCTGCAGTTCATGGCAGGTGCAAAAAGCAAGGAGGAACCAGCAAGAGAGCAAGGCACACCTTCTTCCTGCCATTATATCACATCCTGGCTCCACCCCTTGGGAGGGTGTAGCACTGACACCACCAATCCAAGCACTAGACAATGAACCAATCACAAATGTACAATGCAAATACATGAGGCCTGGGGGCCACTGACATAAAACATGACATTCCATCCCTGGCCCCCAGAGACTCATGTATTACCTTTATATAAAAGACATTTAGTCCATCTCCAAGAGTTGCCAAAGTCCTAACATTTTCAGCGTTGCTGAGAAGTCCAAGTCCCAAGACTCCTCCAATATCTATGGCAAACTCTTAATTGTAACCCCCTATACAAGTGAAACAAGGTTAAACATTTCTGAAATGCAAAGGCACAAAATAAATATTACCATTCCAAAAGTTACAAACGGGGGAATATAAAGCATTGGAAACAAAGCAAGTCAAACATCCAGCAGAGCGAACATTAAGTCCTAGAGTTCCATGCTCAGCATTTGAAGCAATCTGGTTGCAAGCTCTAAAAGGCTTGGGTGATTCCACCCCCACAGCACTTCCAGGAATTTCAGCTCCCACAGCTTTTCTCTTAAACCTTCTCTGCTCAGTTTTTGCAGCTTTCCTTGGATGATCCATGTTCTTTGCTTTTCCAGACTTCTGGGGTCTCCACTGTACCTTTGGCTTCACACATATCTTTACATATTGCCCTCTCAGGGGCACACTGCTTGGCCTCCCAGGCCCTTTGCAATTGAGGTGGAAGCCTTCTTATCCTCAGAATTTGTGCATTTTTCCTTGCACCTAAAATCAGCACCATGTGGATGCTGCCAAGGTCCACTGCCAGCTGGAGCAGGAGCCAGGCTTTTCTCTCTCTTGGCTGTAGAGGTCAATTGCCTAGATCACTGGGCTCTGTGAACCCAATTGTGAAGAAAAGCTTTTCCATGTTGCCACCATTCTGGAACCTCATGTGGCCTCCCATGCCATTCTGGAGCATGGTGCTCTGAAGCTTTCTCATCTGAGAAAATTCTTTCACTTTTGCAGGTTTGGGGCTGCAAAGGGTGGAGACCCACTGCTTCCTGGGATGCCACATGGCAATTTTTCTTATCTCTCTGTTTCTTCTCAGCAATCAAAGTCTCAGTTTTATCTTTACAATCCACAGCTTTACTGGAGTTTTCCTTCTGGCCAAACTCATAGTGTTTTAAATTATCCTGCTGGGCTCTTTGCTCTTGATTTGCAACATAGATCTGGCTAAAAGCCCCCAACAATAGCCATGCCCCAGCCTCAACATTTGACTGCTTGTAATTTCCTTTGCCAGATTAATCAGTCCATTGCCCTTAATCTCAGTCTCAGGCAAAGTCTCTGGGCATGAGCAAAATGCAGACAAACTTTCTGCCAAGCCATAACACACATCATAGGGAATCCAACAACCAATA
The DNA here is from genome assembly GCA_004027295.1 of Dolichotis patagonum. Lineage (NCBI taxonomy): Eukaryota > Metazoa > Chordata > Mammalia > Rodentia > Caviidae > Dolichotis > Dolichotis patagonum. Next base: position 191,614 of record PVJX010000416.1, read on the forward strand.
CAGTCCTCCTTCCCAGCAGAAACCTTGTAAGCCTGGTCTTTACCATCAGGCTTTCTATCAGCCTTCTGGTTTCCTGAGGGTCTGACCAGAATCTCCTCTACAGAACAACCTAAGTTGCTCCAGCTCTGTGGATCCAGGTGACATGTCCAAACCTTTCCAAACTCTGCCCACAAGCCATTTCCAAAGCCTCTTGAAAAACATGGCCAGGTATAGTCACAGCAATGACCCCACTCCTCCGTACCAAATTCTGTCTTAGTTACTTTTTGCTCATCGCTGAGACAAAATACCTGATGTCCAAAGTTGGGAAAGGAAAGGTTTATTTCCTACAGTTTTTGGAGGTTTCAGTCCATACTCAGTTGGCTCCAAGGCAGAGTGGCATGGCGGGGCTGCAGTTCATGGCAGCTGCAAAAAGCAAGCAGGAACCAGCAAGAGAGCAAGACACACCTTCTTCCTGCCATTACATCACATCCTGGCTCCACCCCTTGGGAGGATGTAGCACTGACACCACCAATCCAAGCACTAGACAATGAACCAGTCACAAATGTACAATGCAAATACATGAGGCCTGGGGGCCACCGACATAAACCATGACAACTGGTGTTTCTGTAGAGCAGCAAGGCAGGGCAGGAAACTGATGTGGAATTTACTACATCAAATGATTCCAGTTTGAATGTAGTACATGGGTGTGGGGTGACAAGGCAGAGGGACATGGGCCACAGAGAGGAAGCATGTGCCTGCACTGGTAGGACCATGTGTCAGAATTATGCCTGAGCAACGTGTTTCCCTGCCTTTAAGAACCAGCTAACCCAAGAGGAGCAGTCTCTTCCTGGCAGAAGAGATTTAAGATGGCAGCAGCATCAGTGGGCTGCGGTGACTCATGCCTGTAGACTCAGACATCTGGGAGGCATCTGGGAGTTAAAATGATGAAAAACCATAAATCACTCTGGACAATTTAGCCATTTAGCAAAACTGTGCCCCTACTCCCCACAAAAAAAGGAAAAAAAAAGACAGTTTAGATAAGTGGGAACGACCTGGGTTCAGTTTCCAGTATGTAAGTAAATAAAATAAAACACCATAATATAAAAGAACATTTAAAAATTTAAAAGAATAGTAATTCAAATGAACTCCTAGATAAGGCTTTGATTTTAGCAAAATTCTATTATGAAGTTTGAATTTCATGGTAAAGTAAACTAACATGTGTAACTGTTGACAGTGAATCTTTAGCTAGACTATCACAGTACTTTATTCAATATGAAATATAAATACATAACATTTCTTTGTTTTCTTGTACTTGAAAATCTTCTATTTTTATTAGTATATTATTGTACAAACTGTTTATAGTCATATATTATAACAATTCAAAAACATTACAGCTAAAAGTATCTGAATCTAACAAATAACTTGTCTGATGTTGGAAGGTGGTTAAGAAATTGTATATGAAATAGAACATTGAATTTAATTTCTAATATCTGAAATGTAGTTTAAAATAAGTTTGATTTTAAATTGTTGTAAATCACAGCAGAATCTGAAATGACACTATTTTATGTCAGAGCTGAAGATTCTTTCAGAATTCTCTTTAAATACCAGAAAAAAATCTGTTCTGATGATGCTGAATATGTTTCAGAAGGAATTGTATAATCCCCTTTTAAACCAAATGCTGAATGTTTTATGTAATAATTACCTACTTGTCATGACAAAGTTGATAAAAGCTTACTAATACACAAAAAGGAAATGAAAATAAAAATAATAAGGTTTGTAATTATTACTTTCAATTTTCATCTTTAAATTGGATTGTGCATGTTTTTATAAGTTGATATACCCCCAACATAAGTTGGTATATGTACTCTATACTTTGTTGTATATATTCAATTACATATACACTTAAAATTGTTATTGTACAGTACTATATTTAGCTTGGATGTCTACTGTTACTGTCAAGCATCATGTTGGTCAAACTGAAGATGCCACATTTTCCAAGGGAAAGAATGTTAATAAAATTTTGCAATTTGTTTATTCTCTTATATATTAAGCAAGTTTTCTAAGTTTTATTACATGTCATCAGCACTCCAGATCTTAGATCAACAGTAATGTGCAAGATAGCATTAAAAAATACTCTGTTATTAACTATACAAATTTTTGGGAGATACAAAGATAAGCACACATGCACAAATGTTTGCAGATGCCTCATAAGTGGAAATATGTTACAAGGAGTTACAAGGAGTAAAGTAAATGAATAGCACTGACACTGAGTTGTATCTTACATTATGTGATCCAAGTATATCCCTCCAATACTATTAGAAACTTAGCTTTCCTTCCTTGCATAGTTTCCCAATTAAAAAGAATAAGTGGAAAAATTTTAAATAGAAATATTATGCACATGTATAAGAAGAGAAAGCTGTGTGGATGTTATTAGACAGATTTTACAGATACTATAGGATTTTTACTATGTGAGGACTTACTTGTAAGTAGTAGTGCTAAGATTGACTTTGATTCTGAAAAAGTGAAATTTCTGGAATGTTTAAATGATATAATGACACATAGTAAATACCTAAGCACACATATATTTAAAGTTTAGAGTAGTTTTATATTTTCTGAGTAATTATGCTGAAACTACAGAGAACTTAGCTACACTCTAGTGTCAAGATCTTTTGTATGACACATTTCTTACAACTAATGAATTGGTATTGATAAAATAATTGCATTAGTAATATCATTAAATTCCTTTGTGGATTCTTTTCAACTTTCAAGTTGCAATTTTTTTCTGATCTAAGATCTTTAATACATCATATTGCATTTTTTTTAGTTTTGTCAGTTTTCCAGATATTCCTGATATGATGATGTTGGTGGCTTTTAGGAATTCTGCTGAAGCATTTTTGTAAGTGTCCTTTAATTAGAATTTGTCTGATATTTTTTCTCGTGCTGAGATGTGAATTATGGGGTTTTGCAAAGGCAACACAGAGGTAAGGTTACCTCTCTTTCATACAGAGTAGACCTACTATTAACATGATTAGTCACTATTGATAATTCTAGTCACCTGTTTGATATAGTTTATCAGCTTTCCGTATTGTACAACTATTATTGTGTTCATTTTCTTTTTTTTTCTTTTTTTTTATTTAAAAGACAATAAAACAAAAGGGGGCAGTACAGAGCAGATCAGAAGAGGACAACATAGGCAACACAGTACTTTACATTAAGTCAACTGGACATCAACAGTATCTAACACCATATCTTTTACTCTGCTATAGTTGAGCATAGTTTCAATTACAATAATATCAAACATATGTGTTCATTTTCTTAATCACAAGCCCTCACTACAGATGTGAAACTTCTTTTTTTTTGAGAAGGGATTTCACTATCCAGCTCAGGCTGGTCTTGAACTCACTTTATAGCCCAGGCTGTTCTCAAACTCAGTAATTCTCCTCCTTTAGCCTCCAGTGTGCTGGGATTAAAGGTATGAGTCATCAAGATGTAAAGCTTCTTGCACAGATAGTATCTTCATAAATTTTCTGGAATGTTTCTGCAAGAGGATTTATTATCCCTGATTTTTTATTTATTAAACTATTTATTTATATCTGTATCTACACAGAGATATCTGTTCTTGGTTAAATTCAGGATTAATTTATTCTTCTCAAGTTTTCCAACTTGGGCTATTCCAAGGCTTTCTAGTTGGCTCTCACTTTCTTTTAACATATTCCTAGGTATGTATGTATGAATATATGTTTTCTGTGGCTAATAGTTTTGTCGTTATCATGCATTTGTTACTTCCTAGATCTTACGAGATACTCCAGGTTTATCTTGTGTACCTCTCACATACATCCAGTCCTAGAATCATCCATTTCTAGAGTTCTAATTCAAGAATGGTATTGTAATCCAGATCTGGAAGCTGAATAAATATTTTCAGCCATTTCTTCTGGATTGCCATTTCTTCTACACCTTCTTAACCAACAGATATAATATGTCTATATTTGTACGTGTATCCAAATGTAAATCAAAGTAACATGAATTTGCACCAGTATTGCTGAATAGAATCCTTACCACATGGAGTGTTCTCACCTCCTCTTTGGCTCAAATCATCATTCATCCATTTACATAACTATTCAACACCGGTATTCTACATGATATTGGCATTCTCTAAATACATACAGAGTTTTCTAATCTATATCTTCATGCTGTTCCTGACAAATACTGATGTATGCCATTTCTACTGTTTTTGATAGTCTAGAAGATGATGTGAATAGAATTATGCAACACACAGACTTTTAAATGCAGGTTTTTCACTCTGTATTACCAAGGTCTGTTTTTCTATTTTCTTTGTAAATTATCTAGTAATTACAGTTGTTATTAAAACAATTTTCCCATTGAGAAAATATAGCTGTATCTTTTTGTAATTTATTCTGAAAATCCACCTTTTCAAATACTTGAACTATTAACTCTTTTGTGTGGTGGGTGCTGGGAATTGAATTCAGGGCTTCACACATGCTAAATGTACATTCGCAATATGATTTTTCTTAGAATACATTACATAATGTCTTCAAAGTTTCTGAACTCAATATATTGTTGCAACAGTTGTTACAATGAATGTTATCATTTGTTATCTTCTCCTTAATTGTTAAATATTAGGTAACTTACATGGGCAGGCTTTATAAGAGCTAATGGTAAATGATAAGTACATAGTATCAACTCATTTAGGCAGAAGCCTCCAATTTACAATAGCTGATGATAGATTTGAACCATTGACCTCCTGGATAATTTCCATGTAAGACATCATGCTTTACACACCTGCCAATGTGACAGAAATTCAAACATATTCTGCCAGTGGGTGATACACATACATTCAACAATCTCCCACGACCATCTGTCTTTGTCAGGGATTTCTGACATCACCAATGTGTTCTCATCCCTTTACCTTTGGCTTTTCCATCTGAAGAACACTCTTTTGAGAAATTTCACACTAAGGGCAAAAGTTACAAGTGAGCAAAGATGCATATTACATTATTTGGGTGAGAAGACTTGTCTTATGGATGTTTTAAAATGTGCTGCTGTGTGCGGCCCAAGCAACCTTTTCTAACTACCAATTGGCTTTTGCAATTCTATTGCAGTCACCTCCTATAAGCTGTTTTAAAATGTAATTAACTCTACTTAACTTCTTGGAAGGTGCTTTTTTTCAGTTGCTGTAACCTATCTGTAATATATGGGGCTTTATAGTTATGAAAAGGTATCAACTCCAATGACATTATTGGCATTCTTAGTCTTCCAGTTCAAGGCAAATGAAGAAATAAGAAAAAACAAAGCAACAAAATTAAAATCACAAAACACTATTACTAAAGAATTTTTTTCTTTTCTTGGGCCAAACATAACCAAATACCATGAAGATAATACAAAATTTCAAATTCTCATTTTTCACAATGGAACAAACCATTTAAAAATTACAGTATTTTCCTCTCTTACAATTGCAATACAGCAGATAGTTTTCTGTCATAGACATACATATGCAGATTTTATTTGGTACATTGAAAAATAATTGTGCTATGCATTCACTTTGTTTGAAACCTGTGTATGGTTATTCAGAATTCCTACACAATCATGATGCATTATAATATCTATTAGTCAGTACTGTAATATTTCTAAAAAGTAATCTTCTGTGGTAGATTAAGATAAAAAGTATTATTTTTGGAATGTCTTGTCTAACAGACAAGAGAAAACATATGTAACTTTAGCTTTGAAATTTGCAGAATCAGAACTTTCAGTTTCAGATGTTTTTTTTCAAATCCACTCTAAGATGCACAAATAGAATGCATTTCTTATAAGATAAAAATAAAATTTAGCTTGTTTTCTTAAAAATAAGCTTATTTATGATAGCTATTTGCATTCTAAGTTCATGTGATTTCTAAAAGAAAATATTTAGCATAACTGCTTGTCTTTCCAACCTGGAGTGAAGCCTCCATGCAGGACTATGTTTTAGGATTAATGAATTGTTTGGTGACTTCAATTAACTGTCTTGGCAAAAGCTTTCCAAATAAAACTGGACATTTAACAAGTATGACATTTTGGCACAGTCCTAAACTCTTCCAGTATGCTATGCATTATTTCCACATTCTCCTAAATACAGCATTCATGTTCTCCACTTCCACTCAAACCACTTCTCTTTGAGTTCTGAAAGCACTGGCCCTCCGTTTACACTGTTCATTAAACTTAGAATGTTAACACCTGTCCTCCTTCAGTTCCATGGAGAACTTTCTCATGGGAGGAGAAAGCTTTGCCTCCACCACTCTTTTGCACCACTATGCTTATCTGCCGTGCATCTCATTTCATAATTTATGTTAAGCGTGGGACATGCCTGCCTTAAGTCTATTATAATCTCTCTATGTTCAAACTATAAAACTAACAAAAATTGAAATTTAATAAAATCTTCTGGAAAATAATGATGTATCATTTGTTTTTATAAATGTAGAAATCAAAGCATTAGCTTTGAATAATATGGTAGGAATAAAATCCAGATTTCCTGCCAAAAATAACTTCTAAGCCAGTGGTGGCAAACTTAGGACATGGGAGTCACAATGGGCTGTTAGTGAAAACTCTACAAAGTTTGCTATACTGTTCTAGACCATCTTATTTCTATTGTTTCTATTTTCTAGCCCCTGCACAGATGAGCATTCCTCTCCTAGTAAATCTTTGTAGTCTTTATTTCTAGTAAAAATGTATATGAGTTTTTGAAGTCATATACAAAATGTTGTATTTCACAATTTAGAAATTGTTAAATTTTACAGAAACTCATGGATACCTCATCTTGTTTTAGCACAACAAATATATTAAAATTTGGGGGGAAATTTTCTCAAGTCTCTATGGAAAAAAATTACCTTGAAAAAGGTATGGAAATTTCATTGTACAGCAGTGAAAAGTGTTGGACAATCCAAATTACAGTACAATTTTGGTTATTCTAAAATTTTAGACTTCATCCTGAAAACATTCATTTTCATATAGCACATCCTAAATAGAAAGTTTTGTGTGAAAATAAAATGCTTTATATACTTGACCACACTGATAATTATAAACACACAAAAGAACTAATGGCTAATATTTTGGAAAAATGTATTATCTCGATTCATTTTTTCCTGGATTGTATAATTCCAAACTTGCTTTCCTTAAAAAGAAATCTCAGTATGGTTTTCTGAGTAAACATGAATGACCCCAGTTACCCAACCAAAATGAATAATGACTTTTTATCACTATGATGGTTTGTGCGTTAGGACTGTTTGCATAGCAATATAATTAAAAATAACTAATTGCATAAGATATCTAATATCTATGTAATATTCCTTGTCAACATACATAAAATTATACATGATAGATATAACTGAATATGTTTTATGACTATGTATATTATAAATTCTTATTTCAGCTATGCTTATGTATTTAGGATATTTTACTATTTATTAACTACATGCATGTGTATTTGAATATATTGTCTTTATTTTCTGTTGTCAATCTATGAGGGAAGGTAGATATTATTTCTAGTTTTAACTAAGAAAACAATACATAAGTGCAGTGAGCTCTTACAGATTACAAAGTAGTGCGCCATTGACCCAGGGATCACTCATTCCTGGCACAGGTTCAGTACAATTTTTTATGCAATGTAGAAAAAAATTCCACTGAAACATGTTTTCATTCATCTAGATATTTTCATGATCCAATTCAGAGTATTTATTTTTTTAACATTTATGATCTATTTCTGCACTTCCAGCTTTTTTTGCAGTGTTTTAATTATATTAACTGATTTACTCCTAGCAACAGTATAAAAGGGTAAAAATGTTAAATAAATTTAGGTAACTACAAGCATCATTCCTTGCATCTGTTCTATAAGGCTATTACTTCCATGTTTTTCACATCAGAGAAGAGTAAATTTAGACACAAAGGCTATTACAGTATTGAAAATTTGGCAGACAGTCTTTGAATTGGGCATCCTCAGTTTGATAACTCTTCTTATGAGTTCTGTGATCTTTCTTAGGCTATGTTCTTTCTTAGACTTTCTTAGATTTTCTGATATTTAAAATAAGTATGGTAACAATTATTATGTTAAAAGAGGATTAAAGTAATTTAATTTTTACTGTGTTTTGAAAAGTTATGAGTGAAATTTTAGTTTTTGTTAAAGCCTCCTTTTTATGTAATTTATTCTTTAATACAAATTGCAGAATTAGAGATGAATTTATTTCTGAGTCAATAAAATATCAACATTAAAGTTAACCAGTCACTTCAAATAGCTGATGACCATTGAGGGAAAATTAGGTCAGCATAGTTTTTGGTCTGATATGATAAGAGCAATTGATGACAACTGAAACTGACTTGAAGAAAATGTAACAGAGTCACACCTAAGAACCATGGATAGATAATACATCTATCCATGGATGATAGGAGATATTTTAAACTAAGGAGATATTTTAAACAGTTGATATTTTATTGTTAATGAGCAACTGCTTTACTTGGGGGACTTTAGAAGGAATTGATCTTAAAAAGAAAATGAAACTACAAGGTTACTACCATTTCATTTATCTTTATATAATAAGGCTTGCCAAATAATAGAGAATTCAAGCATCAGTTTTCCTTTATGTCTCACAGTTTTGTAGATTTTCAAGCCCAACAGTTAACTCTACAAGGACGCCTTCATGTGTCACAGTAAAATGGTGGCTTTATCTATGTCATCTAAAAGCTACTTCAGGTTTTGTTGCTGTGGTAGTGTCTAGAAGAACTAAAGGCTGATTTGACCTCTCTGTCTCTCTTTCTCTTGCTTTCTTTCTGTCCTTCTTCCCCTCTTTTATTTTTCTCCTCCTCCTCACTCCATCTTTCTCCTCCAGCTCTTACTCCTGGTTTCCTTCCTCCTTCTTCTATCCAGGTGGGCGACCACTACGGCTCGTTAGGCTTAAAGGTAGCACAGCGGGCAGGACGAGTACATTAGGCCCTGGACGGCCAGCGTCTCCACCGCCAATATTTCCAAAGCAAGGAAATAAGAACTGACAATGTTTTAAGGGAAAGATGGTAAATCGCATATAATCGGTTATCCCATGATCAAAATAGTTGGAGAGCTGGCCAGACTTAAAGGGGCAGGAACTCCCCGTTACTCCTCACTGAGTGGAATATCAGAGTTTGTGGCAATCTTTAACTGATCATAAAGGTCTTAAAATATGTATTTCATGTGATTTCAGCCATTTTTATACGTATATATTTTACTAGATATAATGTCATTACCCATATTTGTCAAAGATAAAATAATTTAATAATAGAGACTGTATTTTAATATTTGATTCCATACTATTTCATTAATATCTATTTCACAGTATGTAATTATCATTGCACATTTCAGCTTTTATCATTTCATTGTTATAATTAACAGCATAAAAAACATCCTTTTAATTTAATTATTGCCAAAGTCCAAAGTAATTTTCCTAAGAAATATCCCAGGAACTAGAATTATTGAAATGTACATTTAAAGACTTGTAATTCATATGAAGAAACATTTGAATGTTAAAATGAAAATTTCAACCTCAAAAAATGTCATTTTCTAATATAAATTAAAGGATTTCTATAATCTACTTCACTAGTTCTTCCAGAAATGTAGAACAAACAAAATGAGAAATCTATTGTTGCTCACAGCGTGTAGAGCGGGCTCATCCCTAGGTGCCGGCTTCCAAGCAGCACAACATGGCACAGGGCATAGGGAGCAGAGCTACGCTGACATGGAGACAGGAAGCAGAGAGACACTTCAAAGGAGGAGTTGGGGAGGTACAGACTTTCAAACCAACCACTCAGTGACCCACCTCTTTCAGCCAGCCATCACCTTCCTCGCGGCGTCCCTGGGTTGATTCAATGGTGCGAAGTGTGCCCTCGTGATCCCATCACCTTGCAAGAGCTCTACCGATGAGTCTATGAGGTACTGGAGGTAACAGAGAGATGTAAACCATAATAAAACCTCTCATAAAGCACTTTGCAAGTACCGGCTATGTATTATTAGCATTATATGTATATATATGAATATACACATATTTATATTAGTATATATAGTATTAGTATTAGTAGTATACATTAGTATTATATGTGTGTATTAGTATTATATGTGTGTATATATATACACATATAATATTAATATATAATATATAATATACTAATAAATATATAATATTTATATATAATATATATTATATATATAATATTTTTTGCATTGGAAATGGAGCTCGTGAACTCACACTTGCCAGCAAGGTCGTCTACCACTGAGCTACATTCTCAACAAGAGAGACTATTTAATATATTCACATTCAAGCAATGTTTAAAGGTCAAATTTGCCCAGTATTTCTTGCTCTTCTAATATTAATATTTGTGATAATAGAATTACTAGAAAAACAGCCTAGTTATTTTGCATGAACTACACTGATATTTGAAGCACAAAGCTCTGGGAAAAAAGATAAAAAACAAAATTGCCTATACTGTAATATGAGTTGAGATTTACTTGTGAACATTATTTGACATATTCTTAATTTTATTTCAATCTAAAAGTCATGCAGCCCAAAAACAGTGTAAAGAAGCATAAAGGGAAATGAAAGAATGATCCTTTGAAAGAATGATCCTTGATAGTAATGTGAAGATATATGTTTTCTGTAAGTGAAAATGATGAACAGATTTGTTACTCTGTTTTTCCTTTGTTTGTTTGTTTGTTTATTTGTTTGACTCTTATCGGGTCCTGACCTAGATCCCCAATCTCCCAAATGAGTGTGTGGCAAAGGCTTAAATGAATGAGACAAGTGGTATGATTTTAGGGCTCCAGGAGGGTCAAAACCCCTTAGGTGAGTTTGAGACTGTTAGGGCTAAGACAAAGACTTCTCTGGACTGCACATATTCCTGCCTGAAGAGGAGGGAAACTGAGGAAAGTGCGGCAGAAATGAGCAGAACCTTGGAAGTCCCTACAAAGACTTCTCCAAGGAATAAATTATGCAAATTTAGGAGAAACGTCTGTCTTATCTCCATGATAAAAGCGTGATTTTAAGAGTGGGATTCCTTCATCTGCAGTCTCTATTTACTTAAGAGTCTCTACTTACTTAATTAGTGCAGAAGCCAAGGTGTCCTCAGCTGTGGCCTTGGCTTGCTCCTTGAGGCATCTCTGGCCTCACAGGCCACTACAGGCCTCAGCCCTGACCAACAATTCACAGAGCTTCACTTACTATGAATCAGCTCCCATCGCCAGGCAAGGGTCGAGGCCGAGGACAGACTCACAGATAAACATAGAAGGCCAATTAGTTAATGTTAAATCCTGCTCAGAGCTGCTTTTTAGTGGTCTGCAACAGACTCTAGGTTATTTTTATTGTTTTTATACAGTTCAAAAAACCTTTTAGGACACCAACAGTATTCTTCAAAGTTATTTGTCAAGCATGATACAAATTGAGATTTTCAGACAGCAGATTCAACTTTGCAAAACAGTAAATGCCAGTTGCTTTATTCAAACTTGAAACTTTGAGTACAATGGATTTATTGAGTGGTGCCGAACTTCTGTTGCTCCTAATCCTCAATTCAGAGAGGCAAGCCTTTGGTAATACCACTAAGATACTCTTAATGTTGTGTGTGGGAAATTTTATACAAACAAACAGAATGGCAGGTTAGATCATGCATTTCATTGTTAAAGTTTTTATGTGTTTTTATGTGGCATTAGGTATGTTTTTAGACTTAAAATACAGCTTTTTATTTAGCACAGTAGAAAGACAGAAATATGTGTTATATAATTATGGTAAGCACTAAAAACTGTTTTATTTGTTCATTACATAGTGTGAGTTCTATTTTTCTTAACTGACATTTTATGATTTTTTGTAGCAATCTGAATTTCAAGGATCTCTATATACTTTAATGAAGATATTTAACTGGGTTTACAAAAAATATTATATTGCAATCTAGAATTTGTTATGGAGATTGTGTCATCATGGCATCAAGATTTATGGAATGATAGGCATTTGATAATGGAATTTTGATTTTAAATTATTTACAGACATATGTTCAGTTGCCTGGAAAATGTGAGATCTTGAGTTTAATTCCCAGTACAAAATAAGAAGAAGAAGAAGAAGAAGAAGAAGAAGAAGAAGAAGAAGAAGAAGAAGAAGAAGAAGAAGAAGAAGAAGAAGAAGAAGAAGAAGGAAAAGAAGAAGAAGGAAAAGAAGAAGAAGGAAAAGAAGAAGAAAGGAAAATAGTTGTTCACAAAAAAGAAATGACAGGGTAAACAGTAAACTTTCTTTTCTTTGTTAATTTTAAGTTAATGTTACTCAATATAAATACATTTAAAAAGACATTTTCCTAATCTGTTTTTTATTCTTTCTCTCATTTCCTATAAATTATTCACAACAAGAACAATTAGGAAAAGCCAAAACACTGATGCTAAACTTTGTAAGTGTTTATTTTCTAGGGTCTTTTGGCAATGTCTTCACAGCTTGTCTTCTTTAGTTCTGTCTGCACACATATATAATTTGGCAAGTTTAAGGATTTAATGATTTTCTTCACAAAATGCTACTTTTTTATAGTTTTGCTGATTTATTGAATTTCTTATGTGGGCTTGAGGACAATCAAAGTTGCAGTAGCTGCAAATTTCCAGTATTAGCCTGTAAAATTTTTCTGTTAATTCATTTCTAGATTAAAGATAGAGGGGAAAGATTGGTAAAAACCCCATCTTCATAGTAAAGCAAATACATTTTAATGAGTCTGTTATTTTTTAAGATCTGATAAACAAAATGGGACATTCTTATTCTAGCTATTAACATATTTTACTTAGAAATACATATGTCAATATGCTAAATACATATGTCAATATGCTAACATACAAAATTGGAGAGTAGTTCTATTAAAGTCTATATTAGTTATTGCAAGATTAGTTGGAAGTAAACATAATCAACAAGTGCTATATGCACGCATCAACTCCCACCAATGAATATAACCATGTGATGCAAATTAGTATTTTAAAATGTAGGAACTAGATTATTTTGAAATGAAATCTTTAATTTTCATGATTTATATTAGAAAAAAATCCAGAAATTTGAGCTTTAATTTTTTACACTCAATTCTTTGCACCAGAATATTAAATAATGCAAGGTGCTTTAATCTATACATTTTCCAAAAGTCTTTTATTTTATACTTGTATATTTTTCATGAGAGAAAGTTACAAGGAAAAGTGATGAGATCATGCACCATAGGAAATAAGCTTCTTCATAAATATTAATGTATTCTAGAGATTGGGTGAAGCTTAGGTATTACTAATTCCTGCCATAATTCTGCTGCTTTAAAATCTGAACTCTTAGCAAAGCACAACAAAATATAAAACAAAGCAAAACAACAGTAGTTTAGGTTCACAGAGTTACTAGTAAAATAAAACTTGAAAAACTTGGCATCCTGGTTCCTTACCTAATATTCTTATATTACCTGTTTTTGATAACAATCTTAGTCATGCTCAATACTATGAAATTTGACAATTTAATGTATCTCAAATTTGGAAACAAATCTCCCTAAGAATTTTCATCTAAACAGCACATTTACTAACTAAACCACATAAATATGAATTTAGATTTCTAAAAATTTTGTGCATTTCTAAGGCATAAATGAAATATGAAAGGTGTCCTGTAAGCAAATAGGAAAATATGCATTTTTAAATTTGCTGACGGATGAGGCTTATATGATTGAGCCATACAAATGATCTTTTTCTTCTTTTTTTAAAAAAATATTTTGTAGAGATGCTTCAGTGTACATGAAAGAAAAGAAAAATGAGAAAGTAAAGAAAGATTTTGTACTGTGGAATATAGACTTCTACACTGAACTTCTGGCTTGAAAATGAACTCTTTCCCAGAGTTAGTTTCTCATGCAGACAGCTATCCAACAGCATTCTCCCACTCACAGAACTTTGATTACAAAGCCATGCCATTTATTTAACTGAATAAATGGTGTTAAAGAAAATAATGGGAAGTAATTGTTATATTAGCATTATTTATGATTTATTATTTCAGAACCTCTGTAGGTATGGCAATTTGGAAAAATATTTGAAGATTATTAGCTACCCACCTCATAACAGTGGAAAATTCTGCCAATGTTTTATTAAAAATTGATGTTTTTGTTGCAAATGGGCCCTGAGTGGCTCTCAGCATGAAAGCTGATATATTTGCTGTTAGCATTTCTGCTTGGAAAATACCTAACTAGTCTGCCAAAGGGTTTAATAAATTTGAATTAAAATATAAATTTGTTATTTCTTTCACACACAGTCCCAAGGATACTATGTACAATATTTATTACTAGAGTTAGTAAAATTTTCTTGATCCATTTATATTATAACCTAAAAAGTTACTTTCATAAGTATTTGACAATACAGATGCTAGCTGTCTTTAGCAACTAAATTATGAAGCTTCTGGGTATATACATTGATCAATATCATACAATAATGATATAGAATATCAATCCTTTTACAAACCTTTTTAAAACAATATTGAAAATGTAGTTTCATAAAATATATCCTAGCTTTTCATATAAAGAATAACAATATTTCTAAATAACTTGACATAGATTTTAAAGAATTTAAAGTAAATAAAACATACCAATGGTATCATTAAAATGTACTAGACACATTTTGTATGCCAGGTAATAATTTTACAAATATTTATCAAGATTCACTATGATTTACTATATCAAGATGTTTTCACATTTTTAGATAAAAAATTTGAAACTATTGGAGTAATTTGTCTAAACTTATATAACTTCTACATTAAGAAAGTATTGACTAAGTGTAGTTGTTCAATCATGCACTAAGTGTAGGTTTTATAATTTTAATTTTTTGTCTATTTTCCATTATTCTCCATTGACTCTGTGCATTTTATTCAGAGTTTCTAAGCTTTTCCTACATCTTTTTAATGGTCACTCATTGACTGTAACTCCCTTATAATTCATCAGTGTTGTCATGATGTTTACATTTCCTTCCACCTCAACCCCTTCTATATGGCAATGTACCTTCTTTAGTCAGTCAAAAGCCAGCCAAAACCTCCATCAAGACCACTGAACAATCAGTTCCTCAGGCTGTTTATCCCAATGGTCCTCACTTCTTCTTTAATTAATTCATCCATTTTCACATAATATTCCTGTCATCACATGAAAGCAAAATAAGGCCAAAATTATTAGTTCAAGCATTTCAAGGTGTTATGGTTGGTGTTTAGATGCCCCCAAAAGCTTCATGCAATCCAGAGGGCAGGCTTCTAGAATCTGATTGATTCATGGTCCAGTGCTGGGACTATGGGTGTGAGTGCTGCACTCACTCTAGAATGGGTGGCCTACATATGCTATAAGGAACCAAACAGTCTCATTTGCATGCTCATCCTGTTTTGATCTTGTTGTTTTTGCTGTCTTCTGCTGTGTTGCCCTCTGCCTTGGGGCATCCTGCCTCGGAGCCAGTGAATTACAGACTGAAACCTCCACAGACTGTGAGATAAATAAACATTTCTTTCTTTAATTTGGGGTATTGTGCATTTTTGTCTTAGCAATGAGAGAGGAAAAAGTAGCCAATGCACATGATAAACAAATCTTTGGTTATTCTAAGTTTTGTCATTTCTCTGCTTTCTGTTTTTTACTTTGTCCTGATATACAAGCTATCTTTTTCTATTTTCCTTACTCCATTAACATTACTTTTAATTTCCTTTTGTTTTCAATTTCTCCATTCTCTGATTTAAGATTGCTAATTTTTAAATCTCCTATGCCAGCCTAAGTTTTTATCAAATCTTGCCAAAAAATATTGCAATATTAAATGAATCTAGTTTTGGATACTGTCTATTTGGCTTCTAAATACTCATGGTTAGATAAAACCATGCCAAATTGGTTTTTACTTCAAAGCCATGGAACCCAAATATTAAGAGACTGCTGAATTTCCAGTAATTATTTTCTAACTCATCAAAAATACAAAGTAAAATGTTTTTCTGCTATTCTGAAACTTCTTGAAATTCTTGATATTCTCAAATTAATTTGCTTTAAAATACATGGAGAAAATAAAAGTTGTCACATGAAGACTTCTTTTGTACAATTAGCCATGACGAAATGCTGTCTCTATCTAGTGGTGTATTTGGCAAACTTATTCCAAACATAAGAAGCTAAAAGCATTGAAAGTTTTATCTTCCTGTCCTCCTCCTCCTCCTCTTCTTTCCCCTCCTATTTCTTCTTCTTCTCCACCTTCTCATGAATCAAGAAGATCGCGAAGTTGCTAAATGAGAAGGTCATGTTCATGTTTCCAGGAAACACTGAAATTGTGAAAGAGAAGGGCAGAGAGCACTTGGGTTTAACCCCACTCCCATGCTTAGGAAACCGATACTGTGCAGACAACAGGAATTAGAATGATTTGTTCAAAGTTATTTAGAGAGAAAAGAAAATTGAATTATGTTTCCCAGATAAAATAAAAATTCATAAATGGGGCTACAAATAATATGACAATTTTAAGTGAAATAAAATAAAATAAAATAAAATAAAATAAAATAATAAGACAACGTAGTCTCAAAGAAATAAAAATGAGAATAATAATAGACTACCTTAGAAATCAGATCACTACATAAAATTTTAAGTAAATGAGAACTGACTAAAAATCAAGAAAACAAAAAATCATTTAGAAACAGAGAATAACAGAAAAAAGAGTGAAATACATACCACAAGTAACATGGAAAATTAATTAGTAAATATAAAATGAAAGTGATGGCAATAAGACACTAAAAGGAAAAAATTATTTGCAATGTAAATGATAGCTCTAGAGCATAAATATTATATATATATATTTTATATATATGAGATCATTTAAAAAATTAGAAGAGTGTATTTAAAAAGCTTTATGAAATTAGAGATATATACCTCTATATTGAAATGATGCACTGTGAAATTAATGTTTATTAGATATTTCTTGAATTATTTAACTGAATCAAATTTTCTGATTAAGTTCCCAGATCCTTTATGTAGATGATTCACATATGGCTTAATTTTGAAATGTTAAATTTTCCCAAGAATTGTACTTGTAACTGTATACACCTCAGTGTTTAAGCATGCCAGATTTAACAAATTTGGGGGTATGTTTAAACATATAAAAAGCAACTTCTTCAGGAGAATTTAGCTTTCTTTGCAATATTCAAAGAATATTAAAATCTAATGTCTTTATATCAATTCAGAAGAACTATGTTGTCTTAAAATTTCACTTATTCAAATGGTTGTACTTTTAATAAATTTTATTATTCTACTGAATGGAAAAAATCATTTCTATGTTTGTATTTTAATTAGTTTGTTAATTTGCTGAACTGCTTTTGTTTTTAATTTTTTAATTATGACAGAGACTCTAAAACAGATGAAAATGCCGGATCACCTACTTGCAAATTTGGTGTCGAGGCCTGTAAGCTTTTGTAGAGTAGTGTCAACACTGAAGAAACATCAGGTCAAGTGGATTCTAATGGCAGTTCTAGTCATTAGCATGGATTGATGTCAAACCTCCAAGCATTTAACCTATTTGTTGATTGAACTAATATTTCAAAATGGTAATGGAGAAAAGGTGAGAAGGGAGATAACAATACATGCTAAAATCAAGGTCCTCAGGGCTCCTATCTGAATTTCATAATTATTGTCAAATAAATATTTATTAGTATCCTCTCTTTCATATGTAGACTATAACTGTAGATATAGGTGGCTGAGAAAATTAGGCGTTAAGCTGGAATTACATTTTAAAATTGAGTACTAAGATTATATTTACTCATTTTCCCCTAGGATATTATTCTGTGTGTAGAATAGATTATTTTTATGTGCATATTAACAAATGTTTAAAAATGATCACTAAAAATGTATCCATTGACCTACAGAATGTACAAAATGTATATTATCAGTTCCTTGTGGTATATGTAAATTAGAATATTGCAAGTTGAAATGCCCATGCATTCAATTCTACAAAACCATTTTCACAAATTCCTATTGTATCCATCTCAAAAAGAAAAAAGCAAAGCTAAATGCTTACCATACTACGGTATTCTGAAACACTTCATCAGCTAAATGATGATAGTCAGCAATTAAAAGCAGCCAAATACACAGAAAATATCAAGATATAAAGGGAAAGATATATTATAAATATTATAGGAAAAAGAAAGTTATTAGACATTTTTATGATTATTAAAATAAGGTTAATATAGATAAAATTTAAAACTAACAGCACTAGGGCACAATTTAATGTCAAAAAACTGAGAGAATACTGCTGTGCATCCTTATCTAATTACTTAATGCATCAAATTTTGGAATATAACATGATGATTCTGTAACTAAGTCTTCAGTGTGATTCCAATTCCAGTACATCCATTTACAATTTGTTTAATGTTCATAAGGTTCAATTTCTTTATACAAAAATGGATTTTTAAAGTAAACAAAATAATCAAAACAAAATATCAAGAAAATAAAAGGCATGAATAATTTCACATAACAGGTGTTTAGCAGTTGCTTTGCTGTCCTTATGCTCTTTTATTATTATCCATTTATTTAAAGTATGAGTAAAACAAAACTCATTGCTACATTTACTGCTTCAACAATTATTACTTGCAAAATTAACTCTTCTTGAGCTATTTCTGCTGAAGATAATGTCCTAACAAAAAATTTATTGCTACTTTTGTGATACTGATGAATTAAATATTATCCCTGGAAGCTATAAATTACCAAAGGAACAAGATATAAATAAGATAAAAATTATTTAGAATTTTCATTTGTCAGGATAAACACAACTCCTTTCACATTACTTCACAATCCCAGGATTAAAACACAACTTAATTGGATTTTTTGTCTTTAAATTCCAATTGTTGATCTAAAAGCATTAATATTCTACTTCAGATATGCACTTGTATGTTCTGTGACTAACAGAATTAAGATCATGCTTGCTTTAAATTTAGCTTTAAACAATTTTCCTGAACTTCATATACAAATTTATGAAGAGTAGGAACTGGCAATAGCAGATAATAAGGTGATGTGCACAGTTTTTAGACTGTGCATGAAATGGGCTTTCATGAGATCACTCCATACTTCTGTGGTCAATGCTTAGTCTTTCCATTATAGCGAAAACAGGGAGATTGAGACCACTGGCAAACTGGTTTTTAGGACCTGTTGTATTATTTGTCCCAAAGATAGATTGAGTATAAGGAGATAGCACAAACAGTCTTTCAAATATGGATGTGTGTGATATACTTTTAAAATAGCTCATTTGTATGATGGAGATATAATTTAATAAAGCATATAGTTATCATAAAATGTAGAGCTTTATTTAGTGTATGTTAATCAACTTAGTATGTAGAGTTAGATCTAAAAACAAAAAGTGCTTTTAATGAATACATATTCTGAATTGTTATACATGTATACAACAGGTGAAGTCTCTGCACAAATGAATTTAAAATAACTATAAATCTCAATGAATTTTAAGAGATTAGTTCATAATATTTTTGATTTTTTTTAATAGACTAACTCACTATATAGTTCATACTGACCTGGACATACTATTTAGTCCAGGCTAGCTTCAAACTCATGGCAACCTTCTTGTCTCAGCCTCCCAAGTACTGGGACTACAAGCGTGTGTTATACAATATTTGAATTGCATAATTCATGCATTATACAATATTTGAATACAATTTAATTACTTGCTACAATGGTTAGTCTTTATTTTATATAATGTTGTGTAAAATTTTGCATCAATTGTTATCTTTAATTTAAAATATAGATTAGCATGTCTGTCTGCATAAGTTCCTACATTATGTATTTTTATGTTTACCTGATATTTCTTATGTTTTTTATACTTTTGTACCCTTTTCAACTGATAAATAAAAATCTAAAGAATTGTAATAGTTTTGAGATAGTAAGAAATAATTTGTTCTCTTGGGATTGATAACGAATTATCATGAAATTTTCAATCAAATAAACAATATGCAATATCACAAATTACAGAAAATATTAAAAATTCATAATTATCTCTTATCAAATGTAAAACCAAACATAAAAATTACATATTAAACATATTTGCATTAACTCAAATATCTTTTAATTTTCCAAAACATATGTCTTTAATTTTTGTCATATTAGTCAACATAACTTATATGGAACAATTATTACATGTATTACATATATAAATTATATTGATTTGCAGTTGATTTATATCCACTTCCAAATAAAAGCAGACTTTATCACTTTCACACTTAAATAAAAAACAAAGTGTGAGGAATAGTCTTATTAATATTTCTTTCTCATGCATAAAATATTTCTTATATTTCTCTTTTTGAAATCATATTTTCTTCTTTCCAACCTTTTTAACTATAATACTAAGTCATGGAGTTTAAGTGGTTACTTCTAATATGCAGCTTCATCGCTCTAAGCAATCAGTCATCTGGGAATATACCAAGAACCAGTCCTAACAGAAGCTATATTTTTACAATTTTGAGGAACTTCCATATTTATTTCCATAATATCTGTACAAATTCACTTTTGCCCTAGCAGTTTATAATGGTTCCTACTCCCCAAAATTCTTGACAGCTTTTCATATTCATGAGAATATCCCTTCTATCAGGGATAGATGGAATCTCTGTGAGGTTTGTTTTGTATTGACTATACTGGTTAAAAATGTTGGATATTTTTTCATACACTCATGCACTAATACCTTTCATACATTCATATACTCATCGGACATTAATGCTTCTTCTTTCTAAAAAATATGTGTGCAGTTCATTTGCACATATATTTGTATTGATTAGGTTATTTACTTTTATGGTGATAAACTCCTGGAATTCTATTTTCTTCGGTGACAGTAATTTTTATTTTATTTTATTTTACTTTATTTTAAATTTTACATATTTCAATACATGAAATTTGCATTCATCTTGAGTATAAGAAGAAAATGATTTACTATATATTTTTCTATACTTTTTATCATTTTATTTTTATCAAATATTATGCCAAGCCAACAAACTCAGAACTTTTCTCATCTGAAAGAATATACTCTAAGTACAAATTACCTCTAAACAAGAATATGCCTATAAAAATTTATTTTTTTATTTTAAATTTTCCTTACTTTCATTAGTGTGTGTTTGCAGTAGATAATGATTACATTCACTGTAAGAAATGGACTCATGTGTGGCAGGCTTCTGCAAACCACAGGAGAGAGACCCTGGCACATAGGGACCTGCACCATGCAGCGACCTGGGGTGCTGGGAGAACAAGGAGCTCCTCCCCTCTGCGGTGAGTGGCTGTGAGCCTGCCTGCCCATGGGCTGAGAATCAAACAAACATCTCATGTCGCTCTGTCCTCCATCCCGTGCCCCCCCCCAATTAGCATGTGGGAGCCAGTGAATTAATTGGGCATCTTGTGAAAGATTGGCTATGCTGTTTTGTATGAACTCTCCGTATACAAAGATATGAACAACAATTTGGAAAACAACAAGAGACAATATGATATATAGTGAAGATCTCTGGTTTTCTAGCTTTGAGATTTATGCTTTCTTATGTCCCGTTTTGTTTGGTTTTGTTGTGTTAAATTTTACCCCCTTTAAAATAAAACAATAAAAATTAAAATTAAAATTAAAAAAAGAAATGCACTCATTTACATATCTCAGTTAAATTTTGTTCTTCCCCCTCCCTCCAGCCCCATCAGATTCATTTATTTATTTATAAAACTTTCTCATATCGGACTCATTTATTTACTTTTTAAGATATTATAAAGTTAATTATCATAAGAACAGATTGAAAATCTGACTAATGTGTCTGCAATAATTTAGAAGTTTCTAAAAAAGCAAAACCATTCCTGCAAGTTTTTGACACTGTTCTATTGACAAAAGCTATTAATCTTCAGGACATTTGTTTTGATCCTGGGCAATTTCAATGTAAACCACATTCGAGCTTCATAGTGCCACCAATACAAAACTAAAATTACAAAATACCAAAATGCACATAGGCAAACTGATGCAACTTGAGAATATAATGGTAAGTAAAATAAGAAAGAAACACAAACTCAAGTATCACATAGTTTCTCTTGTATGAGAAACATATGATGTATAATGGACATTGTTTATCCTTTGATAGATATCATACAATTAAAAATAAAATATGTTAAAGAGTTGTACAAGGATTTGAAAAGTTGCACCTTTATTCATAATAAAAGTATTCAGGCAATTAGAAATTAAAAGGAATATCCTCAGTCTAATCATGATGAAAAATTTACAAATAAGAGTTTATTTAATGGTGCAACACTGAACTTGTTTCCCTGAAGTAGAAGTGAATCTAAGATGCTCTAAATTCTTGTATTTATCATTGTATTAAAAATCATAAATTTAAAGTATAGTATGAAAGATAATTTAACTGATAAAGAATGTAAATTACAAATATAAGCATCTGTTATTATGGAAAATATTGTGTATTTAAAGTTAAAAAGCACTAAAGACATTTACTATAGCAAGGAAAACTAAAACTGTCACAGGGTTCAGGGAAGATATAGCAATATGTCCACCCTATTCGTGTACACTGACAGAAACAGAAAAAATAATTACATTGAAATATTGCAATTTGAAAAACATGTCTCTATAGATCTACCTCAGATGTTACGAACCATGGTCATGCTTACTGAATGCTAGACAGCATAGTTGAAAAATTCCATTTAATGTTTATAAAATACTTACACTAATGTTTTCAAAGAGTTATATTGAAATATTTACTGTGTCCAATTTATAAAATATATATATATATAACATGAGCTTATAGAAATTTCTTCCTTTGCAGATCCTGGTTTCAGGACATTGAGTAATGATCCTATGTCTTTCCAATAACTACAGGAGGATTGTTTGGAATATCACTGACAGGTAAACTTTCTGTTAGATAGACACATTCTATTGTCACTAATACAGTAATGGCTAGGCACATGTGACTATTGTAAACAAGTTGGGACTCAACCTAGGGCCTTGTGTATGCAAAGCTACATGTGACTATTGAGTGCTGAGAATGTGAATACAGCACATATGGACCAGGAATGATAGTTGGTTAATTAAATAATAACATTTTTATTGGTTAATTGGATAGTTGGTTAATTAAATAATAACAATATTTATAAAAGTAATTATCCCACTGAGGATTTAGCTCAGTTGCTTATGTGCCTGCCTGGCAAACACGAGGTCAAAAAGTTCAATCCCTAGTACCAAAAAACAAAATAAATAAATAAATATCCCATATAACATGAGACTACCATGTTAGGCAGAGAAGCTGTGATAATGCTAATTTTGGGATTGAGCATTGCTCACACATACTGATTTTGCATTCACACTTTAAGTAATAATGCTGAGATCTGTAATATAATTTCTTCACTACTTTAATATTCTACTTTATAATTATTGTTGAATTCCTTGACTTTCTTCATCCTTATAAATAATTAAATGAAAAGGAAAACTTCTTAAAAAGATATTAAAAGTATCACAAATGAAGAGGTTTTCATCCTATAAAAGATGAATTTAAAGTTAGATTTTATTTCTGTTTGTAGCAGAAAGCAGAAAATTACATAGTGGCTCCTTTGTTTATTCCTTTGAGAACTTCCTGGAGTCTGACTACTTGCTTGACTTTAATGGTATGAAGATGATTAAGACTATCACTTAAATAAAAGTAAGTGTTACATGTGTAAGATTTCAAAATTAGAGGACAGTATAGGGAGGGAAGACAAGTAAAAAGGGACAAAGTTAGAAAAGATTCCATGAAGGGAGTAACACTTTGCCATTTGAAAAGTAAATATTTGATGCATAGATGAAGGTGCAAGGATATTTTCTAGGCAAAAGGAGAATGTTTTTATTTTACTACCAAAACATTTTGTGGTGTTGATGGTAGTAGAAATTCATTAATAAATTTGGCCCTTTACATAAGGGTTCTTGAAATGTTAGAGATGATTTCTAACTTCAGAGAAGTGAGTGTACTATGACTTTTCTCTTTTGTTTCATGTTATGTATTTATTATTTATAATTTATTTATGATTACATGTTATTTGCTGTCTTAAAAATGAAAATATTTCCTCTTCTATTCTTAACTGTTCTCCACAGCAAAAATACATTTCTTACATTCCTTTATTCACTCCCCACAGCTCTCTTGCTTCATCTCTTCACTTTCAACTGCTTCAGTGTTTTCTCATTAAATTTCTCAATTCTATTTTTTTTTTTGGGAGATACAATTCTCACATAATTTAGATAGTTATTCAAGTATTTGGGAGGGCTGTTTGCTTTTTGTCCTTTCATGATATTTATGGAAGATTTTGTATCTTAGGTATTCTTTTAGTTTCTTACATGAAGACTGTTTTGTTTTGTTTTGTTTTGTTTTGTTTTGTTTTGTTTTGTTTTGTTTTGGGTGGGGAGTGGTACCAGGGATAGAAATCACAACCTTGCACTTGCCAGGCAGGTGCCTGTGTTGCTGAACTAAATCTCTGGCCCTCAAGTATTTGTTAAAGCTACTAAAAAGCATAAGCAAGTCAGACGTGTACTTGGAGTCCTTAAAACACTAATCAAAAGGCCCTTTGCAAAGCAGAAGGGATGAATAAAATTCCTTTATAAGAATTCTAGCATCACATTCACTGTTACTTAATATACAGTAAATTAACTGTGAGTTGGTACTAGAGTGCTAAATTATTTTCATAGAAATGTATGAATGAAAAAAAAAGAATATCATTGCCTAAGAAAAGCAAAGAAAAAATGTCTCTGCAAAAACCCAGTTAGAGGAGCAAAAGATGGCAGACTGGTAAACAGCAGTATACAGAGCCTTTCTGAGAGAGACAGCTCAGATGCCAGAATAAAACATCCTGGAGAGGTCCAGACAGAGAGAGAGGTATTCTCTTGACCCAGGAAAAAACTGAAGGGAAAAGAGCTGATCAACCACAAAGTCCTGGGGTTACCATTAGAGAAGCTAAGATTAGTGGTCATGGCACTCTCTCCAAGCCACCTGAATTCATGCTGCCGAGACTTGCCGGAGCACCCAAACTCCTGCCAATGCGACTGGCCTGAGTCGCCCCACAGGAAGAGCTGAGTCACCCCACACACAACTCACCCGGAGCTGCTGCAAAATCATGCTGCAGCCACGCTGGAGTCAGAGGTTGGGGAGCCCAAGGAGGATGGAGCCAGAGAGGGACCTGCATTAACCTGAGGTGAGTGCTGGGAATAAGATCCTCCCACAGAGGGTAACCAACTGGACTACATGTTGGAGTTGGGCAGGATGGGCCTGAACTAGGAACAGCAGTGACTTTGGTTGGTTGCTCCCCTCCCAGAGCAGATTGGTGGGATCTGCTTGGCCTGGGTCACTCCCCTGACCGGGACCTGATAAGTCATCCCAAACCCGTTGCCTATGCTTAGCATACACTAACTCAGTGAAGGCCCTTGAAGGTTGACTGGGCCAGAGGGGAGGGGTCAGCATTTGCCTTCCCTGCTTGCACGTCAGTGACCAACAGCAAACTGGAGAGGGCAGAACACCCTAGCCAGCACTTCAGAAGAGCCAAAACCAACAAGGAAAGGGTTGGAACCTCCACTATACACTTGTGTGAAAGAAACCAAAAACATGACAAAAGAAAGAAAGAAGAAAAAGCCCCCAGCCCCCCAACCCTGATAATATTGATCCAGGAGAAAATACAAAAGAGACAGAGGGCAGCAAACATGCAAAATAAAAAACAGAAATGCAATATCAGCAGACATAAAGAGATATCTTCAAGACCTCATAGATGAGCTCAGAACTTAAATATTAATTCAAGTAAAGCAAGATATAAGTAGATTAATAAAAGAAATGCTAAGCACCTCTCAAGAAGACACAGAAGGAAGAATGGAAGAACACAAAAAAAGGAGAGAAATGTTCAAGGAAGAACATAAAGAAAGCCTAGAACTTAGAAAACCTAGAAAACATGAAGCAGATTCAAAGAGATTACCAGGAAATTAAAAACTCCATTGAAAGCTGGCAAAACTGCTTGAAAGAAACTAAGGATAGACTATCAAAACTTGAAGACAGGTTTGCAATGTGCAGTCATGAAAGGAAAGATCTCTTAAAAATAACAAGGGAACAGGCAGTAACAATACAAATGCTAGAAGATAACAAGCGGATCTATAATGTAAGAATAAAAAACTTGAATGAAGAAGCAGGAGTCAAACAAAGGAATTACAAAGGCTCTTCACAGAAATAAGAAAACTCTCCAGGCGAAGGAAAAGGAAATGATATCCAGATGTATGAGGCATACAGAACTCCAGCCACCTACAACCAAAACAGAGCTACACCCAGATATATAATAATCAAGATCCCAGAAATTCAATATAAGAACAGAACATTAAAAGCCATCAGAGAAAAGAAACAGATCACCTATAAAGTAAAACCCATCAAAATCACAGCAGACTTCTCAATACAGACGGTCAAATGAAGAAGAGCTTGGACTGAAGTATTCCAAGCCTTGAAAGACAATAACTTCCAGCCCATATTGACGTACCCTGCAAAACTGTCTCTAGAAATTAATGCAGAAACAAGATGTTTCCATGACAAAGAGGAACTGGGGGAATATGTGACCACCAGTTGAACCCTACAGAGAATACTGAAGGACATTCTAGAGAGAGAAAAAAAACCCCAGGATTTCAGAAACAGTGGCAGAGAGGCCTCAATGAATGGGGCAGACAGTGCAATGAAGGAAAAAAGTAGACACCTATTGACAGAAAAATAGCATAGCGGAAATGCAGCAGAGAAGGTTGACTATAGTCTCTAGCATAGATGGCCTTGATACACTTAAAAAAAACAGGCAGAGTAGATCAGGAGGTAGGGTCCACCGTGATGCTCTATATAGAAAAAATAACCTGAAAGAGGGTTTATGGGCTGAAAATCAAATATGAGAAAACAATGCTCTATGTGACAGGGAACCAGAGATAAATAAGGGCAACCAAACCAGCACCTGCAGATAGGTTGGAAAGACAGGACATTTATGTGCAGTAGAGAACTACTCAGCTACAACAAAGGAAATCCTTGAGGCTTTTTTAGGTAAAAGAATCCAACTTGAGATCAAGCCCAGGAGTGAGAAGGTTCAGAACCACTTAGGAGGTTGCCCCCCTACAATCTAAAAACTGAGGGATGAGACACAAAATGCACAGCACCCTGTGGGAGTGAAAGGGTAGGAATAGTCTAAAAAAAGAAGGAAGAGGACATTGTTAATAGTGTATCAGGTTCTAAAACCCACATATCTCACATTGCTCTGTTTAGATGGATTATGTTCTGTTCTAGTTTGTCTATTTGTACTAGATTTGAAGGCACAGACAGCTATCCCAAAAATAGCAGGATATAGTATGGTAATCATCCTTAATTTCCTATTAACTTAATCTGAATACCTGTATAACTTGCACTGTTTTACAATGACTGATCTCAATTGAATCTTGTTTGTTAGATTGCTATTTTACTTTGACAGATTATATTCAAATCTGTTATGATTGATAATATCAAGTCTGAGACTATAAGCAGCTATACTAAAGATGACAAGATTCCCTAGGATAATCACTCTGTTTTGATTATTACCTGCTTCTTAAGTTTTACACTGTCTACAATATTTTGTTTTTATTAATATTGTTATGTACTGCTATATTCAATTATACTATGCCTGATGATATGGACAATTCTATTGAAGATAACAAGAGACAACACAGTAACCATTGTAGATCACCTTGTACTGTGGTTTTATATGACTGTTTTTGTTTCTTGTTTTTACAGGAATTTATTTTGTTTTCTTTGCTATGTTTTATTTTTCCCTGTAATACAGAAAGGATAGAAATACATGTAGAGACTCAGGCATGTGTAGAACCAATAAACAGTTTATGAGAACTGATTATATAATGCATGATGAAATGAACAACTACTTTGAAGAAAATGAGATGCTACAGTACCTAGTGCTGGTTCCAAAGTGTCATGAAGTGAAATCCAGCAATACTATTATTCTTTGTTCAGCCTGTTTTGTTTTGTTTAAGTTCAACATACATGAAGGTATGGACAGCTATTTTGAAGAGAATGAGAGCTACTATGACAGCCATTGTTGGCTTCCCTATTGTCTGGTCTTGAAGACCTAAAACACCTTCCTCATCCTGTTCAGATCAGTTAAATACTATGTTGTTTCATGTGAATTCTCTGTATGTGAAGATATGGACAACTATTTGGAAGAAAACAAGAGACAATATGATAGATAGCGAAGATTTCTGATTGTCTTGCTTTGAAATTTGTCTCTTGGGCCGGGGATTTAGCTCAGTGCCATAAGTGCCTGCCTTGTAAGTACGAGGTCATGAGTTCAATCCCTGGTACCCAAAAAAAAAAAAAAAATTGTCTCTTACATTGCTTTCTTGTGTTCTGTTTTATTTTGTTTAATTTCACCCTCTTTAAAATAAAAATTTAAAAAAGAGAGAAAAAATCTAGTTAATAATGTCAATTTTTCCTACTTCAAAAAATAAGTTATTTGGTCAACAAACACTTAATTTGAGGTAAAGCAATTTCAGTATATCCCTAGGGAAGTAAATTATTTATCAGAACCCTCATAATGAAAACAAACAAAGTTAGTTTTTAAAACTATACAAAAAAGATAAATAATCATATGAATATTGGCATGAGTGAAAGATCAGTTTGAAAATCTTTAGATTGATAATATAACTCTGGAAAACTACTTTTACCATACAAAGGGAAAGCAACAGACACACATACATTGAAGGACTGCAGCTTTGGTTGGAAAATTTTTCTAACCAACTAATAGTATTTCCATAAACCTAAGTGTGTTAAATTTCACTAGGAAAAAAACTCCTTACTACCAGTTGATTTTTTGTTTGTTTTTTTTCTTTTCTTGTTCCAGGAATTGAACTCAGGACTTCACACTTGCCAGGTAGTTGCTTATATCATTAAGCTATATCTCCAGTCCCTCAGTTCCTTTGTGTTTGTTTGCTTGTTTGTTTGCTTTGTCTTTTTTTTTTACTATCTTTATTCAGCTATTGTGACTGCCTCAATGTTCTGACTTGTTATAAATCATTTACTTTTCATGCTCACTTTGACTTTAGGAAGGAAGCAGACATCATCAGAAGCCCGATCCAGTGAGGAAGCACAGCTAGTCCTCCTCTGAGACGGCGTCAGCAGCCTAACTTGTGGTTACACATCATGTAAACCTAACACTGTTGTAGTCAGAGGTTGTGAGGAGAAGAATTAGAATCAGGACACAGAATTGATACTATTATTTATGATGGTCACCCAGAGTTAACACAGAAAGTGCAGGAAATCTATCTAACACTAAAGACCAAGAATATTCAGCCAAGGGCCTGGATCCCACAGCAATGTCCTGCATGAGACCAAATGAAGACCCAGAGCTCATGACAGTGCCTGCCACGAGTCCAACTGGAAGTCTAGAACCCATGACAAGGACTCACACCAGTCTGTTTTATGGATCAGTGCTGGGAAGGTCCAAAAGTCAGCGGTGGAAGCTAGAAAGTCTATGCCAGTGGGGTGAAGGAACTGTGCTGGCAGGCTGAGGGTTCTATGCTGGAGCCAAGAAGTCACACTCATGATAAAGACTATGGCTGTCCTGAAAATCACCACAGCCATCCTCAGTAACATAGAGGCCCCGGGGTCCTCTGACAATAAGCACAGTCAAGTACATGCCAGGAAGCCAGCATGATGAGTTCATCCTGGAGATTCAACAGCACATGTGTTCTCCTCTAGAGCTGGGAGGTGATGCTTGATGTAAGGAACAGAGCTCTCCCAAAGTGAACCGCAGCCACTCTCACCCACAAGGTCTCGAACTCTTTCAGTGACAATGGTCAAACTCACACTGGTGAAGCTAGTCACGTCGAGCTCCTCCAGGAGAAACAACGGCTCAAACAGCAACACTTAGAGAAACACATCGTCTCACTTCTCCTTCTGTGTGTCTCTATTTACTATGGCAACTTTCCTCAGGTGGAACGTCTACACTCAGCACCATGGTGATTTAAATCAGCTGTTAAGTTGACCATCAGTTTTTAATCCATAACACACTGCTTCAAAATTTATAAGAATTATGTGATAAATGTGTTGGAAGGCAGCAGGCACAATTTAAGGAGGATTTACTGCAATCTGCCTTTTGCACTAATACTTGTTAAAACTTAAATAAGTATGCTTTGTTGTTTGTTTTGTTTGTTTGTTTTAGCGGTATCGGGGATCGAACTCAGACCGCGCACTTGCAAGGCAGGCACTTTTGCCACTGAGCTAAATCCCCTGGCCTACTACATATGTTTTGATCAACTGCCTCACAGATGAATGAAGAGAGACACAGCCAGGGCGTTTTTCATGGTTATATATGTACAATTAAAGCACCCAGAATTGTGGCCCTTTAACATCACTGCTATGTTCTGAACATAGACTAATGTTGGAGAAAATCAACCTGGAAACAAAGTTTGGTAAAGAAAAGTAAAATACATGCTAAACAAAGTTATATGTGAACACACTGAGAAAAACTATTTAGGGCTATAATGACCAAATTTTGGAAATAATATACATGATATAAGCAGAATACTTTGTGGTGCATTCACATAGTGCAACAACAGTCATGAAAATTTTTACTACACATGACACAGAAATACCTAAGAATCACTTAATTGAATGAAAGGACAAACAGAAAATGTTGCACATTTTTATTAAACTTTTATAAATTCTTTTTAATGTGACAACAATGACATAAATCTGACCTATATTGTACTAGACAGTTTGATTTACAGGGCTGTAGGAAATTTGAGGAGATGATAGAACTGTTTGTTACCCTCAATATGATGATAGGTGAATACATTAAAATACATGAAAGGTCAGAAAAATGTATAATCAGGCACTTTACATAAATTAAACCTCTTAAAAATTTAAAAACATAACGAATACATTTGTGCAAGATGAAATTTGTGATGCAAGTAAACTAATGAAATTTTTCTATTCTTATCAAAATTTTCATTAGATGAGAATAACAAGACATCTGGAAGAAGCCATGAATTCCATGGTTTTTCTGGTGAGATAATTAGGTCTTTGACTCATGAGAAGAGAATCAAGTTTTCAGTTCTAAATGTCACATATCCACAGCACAGGAATTTCACAAATCCACTGCCAGCTGCAGCAGCAAGTGTATCCTGATTCCATGGCTCACAGTAAGGGTCCAACATCCTCCTGAAGTATAGCAGAGGCTGTAGGTAAGTTCCACAAAGGTTTATTTAGGTTGATAGCAACTGAGTGAATGTGTCACAACTTATTCAAGGGAAATCAGAGCAGCTGTTATCAAGCATCAGTCCCAAGTGAAATGACTGGGAGGACAAACGAGAGCTAGGTCTAACTGTCAAGAATGAAAGTAATGTTAAGGTGTCGTTAATAGTGAGAAATAATGACAAGATAAGTAAGTGCATCATCTAACACAAAGCTACAGGTGGATCTGGCCAAAATAATAATTTGCAGTGTGATAATGCTTATGAGAGAGGAGGAGAGAAGGGAGAGAGACAGAGAATGAGATAGACATACAGAGACAGAGAAACAGAGAGAGAGACAGAGAGAAGAGAAATATTTATGTACAATATAATTTGACATTATAGCCCTCAAATAGTAAGCTATTCAGTGGACATCGCACTGCAGACTTGAAGCTTTAAGCTACTCTTGATTTATAGAGAAGTAAGGGTACATTCTAGGCCAATGAAATATATGCTGATAGGTTTAATATCAAAATACATTAAGATGCATTAAAAGGTAGAGTCATATATTATAGTTTAAAATGTGAGAGGAAAGAGTAGCCAAAGCAATATTCAATTTTTACATTTTTCAGATTTATTTTTTAATTCTAAAAATCTTTCAATTATTTAAATGAGAAAAATGACTAATTTGCTTTGTAATACAAGTATCTTTTTGTAGTTGGGGAGAGTATTTGGAGGGGCACTCCTGGCCATGTGACATTACATTACAGTATTAAAAACTAAAATATTAGATGGCAATACCCAAAAATTATGAGACAAGAAACTCTGGAGGTGGAGCTTGTCCTTACATGAAGCTGAATATAAAAGATATAATCATCAGTGTATATGAAAAAAGCATAAAATATACTATATTAGTCCATAGTACTTCTCCATAGTTTCTAGTACAAGAAATAGTAAAGGTAAGCATATTTCATATTTGTCTGGATAATGTACCACAAATCCCTATATAAGTTAGAAGGAGAATTATAGCTCTGTTCATTATGTATTTTACAGAATTGAAGACAATTACAAGGACTGCAGAAACAGTTTAGAAGCCTCAGAGATAATGACAAAACTAGAGATCAGAGAGTCAAGACAGGGAAGGGAGCCATTTTAGGTTAAAAGAAACAGCAGATATGAGCTGAGAATAAGAAAATTATATAACACTGCTATGAGAATATTCCTGAAGTGTTAGTAAAACTAATTGTGAATGTACAAAAAACAAGTAAAATATAAAGACTGAAATAATTTACCATATTAGGCACAATCCTCTTACGTAAATGCTTCTTTCAAAGTTTCAGTATAAATTTCACATATGGTGAGCATAATGTTTTATCAATGCCGACCCCCATAAATAACCCTCATGGTCTACTTGACTCACCTTAATTTTGTGTTCTTTTTGTTTAAGAGAATGAAACCAAACAAAATAAAACATAATAAAGCCAATGAAAATAAAACAGTGTAAGTGATATGGACTTCAAAGCAAGACAATAAGAAATCAACAGTGGCTCCCATAATGCCTCTTATTGCCTTCAACATAATTGCCCATATCATCAGACAGAGGAAAATCAAACAAACAAACAAATGAAAACATAATAGAACCAAGAAAAACCAAACAATGAACACAATACAGGACTTCAAAACAATATAATAGTAAATCTAAAATGGCTACCATGATATATCTATTATCTTTGAAATTGCTGCCCATGCCATGAGATATAATAAAATAACACATGACAAAACAGAATAAAACCAAACCAAACCAACCAATGAAAATGATGCTGGAATTTCAAACAAGATGGTAGATAATTAACAATGGCTGCCACCTTCAGAAGGAGATCCCCCATAGATGCTACATGGCATATTGTTATGCTCTAAACAGATGATCAGGTTACTGAATTTAGGCCTGCAAAGTCAGTGAAACCCTAAACACTACAAGCATTAAGTTGTATTTTACTTCAATAGCTATCATCTCAGCCTGTGACTCTCCAGATCACCTGGGGAATCACAGGGGTAGGTGGGAGTGGGACCTTGGCTCTTCTTGTCTCCCAGCCCACACCCATGGGGGCTGGCATCTGGTTGTCCTCCCCAAGGCCTACACATAGCACTGAATCACGGAAAATGGCTGGCTTCTTGTTCCCTTGCCCATTGTCTGTGAATAGTACCAACTCTCAGGAAGGAGCTGGTGTCGAGTTCTCTTCCCCATGGTCCATGCGTGGCATCAACTCATCGGAACAGGCTGGTCTCTTTTCTCCCCCACAACCTAAGAGAGATGCAGTCTCAGGAAGTAGCTGCCTTCATGTCCTCCTCCCCATGGTCCACACACAGAGCCAACTTGCAGAAAATGGATGATTTCTTATTCTCCTTGAAGCCCATTGTCTTCTGTTCTAATGCCCTTTTAAAAAGTTCTGAAACTAATAAGAGTATATCTAGGGAAAATTCATGACAAAATTCATGATATGCTGTGTGCAAATAGGTTTTTCTTTTTTCCTCTTAAATTTGAATAAATTTGTGAGATTATGCTAATAACATATATGATCTTATTATTCTTAAATCCAGATAAAAATGAAAAAATAAGTTTTAACTATAGGGTAGTTTGGGGGACTTTGTTATTTGGGAAAAAAAAGATAAAATATACACAGAATTTGGTGCAGAGTAGGCATCCAACATTACTTGTCTGGCAACCACATTACTTGTTATAAGCATCAAGTTCTTATTTGGAACTGGACATTTACCTTCCATGAGTACACAAGTCAACCTGCAATATATTAATTCCATTTGGTAACATATTTGAATGGAATTGAAATTAGTTTATCTAAGATTAGCATCAAATGCTTGCCTGGCTTCAGAATCACAAGTCTTCTTACAAAAGAAGTAGTGAAAACAATTTAAAAAACAAAGACAGATGAAGCAACATGAAATTGGAAATAAGAAGATAAGTTAAAATGATTTCAAAAAGTATTTCATACTTCTATTATTGTGGAAAAGAGACTTAAGCATAACCTAAATCATATGATGTCCTAGACTGTCTTATAAAAATTCATTAAACAGTCAGGAAAGATAACTGAACAAAGAGATCTTAAAATTTTTAGAACATTATATAACTTCTAATATCTTATTGTTTTATATGGATTTTTTACATTATAGGAGATCATGTACATGTTCTCATTTGTTTCTAATGACTGTTTAAAATATCAGTATTCAGTGTTTTCAGTTAACAAACTGAACATTTGGGCTCCTAAGTAACTGATTAAGATACTATTTTGAGCTTCAGTTGCTGAAAATTGCATAGGAACAATGAAGCCATTCACATTACTTCTACACTCTCCTAATCTACTCAAATTAAAGGAAACAAGGAAGTAAACAAGAACTGTATTAGCATACAACTCACCATGAATTTTCCCAGTCCACACTTTTATTACTTTAATTACTTTTGAAATGGACATTTAAAGCAAGACATGAAGGCACATGTACAAATGCTGACCATATAGAAGTTACTTATGGGGGAAAGTATGGAAGATTCATCACACTCACCAGGTATAAAATTTCAGCTGAGCCAGTGAAATTCTCTGTCCAATTACTTTTTAGAGGTGATTACAAAATCATTCTCTGCCTTTTACTTGTGTCTGCACTACTGCATCTACCCTCTATTTAATAATTTAGTATTTAAAATCAGAAATTTTTATAGATATATATTTGTATGAAACATTGCTTTAATTAAAATAAATCTTTTTGAGTATGGCTCCTACTTCAACTGTATTCTACATTTTTAATTTAGTATGGTACTGTTGAAAGAAGACTAGAATTGTTATTTAGGTTTTCCAATTACAGATGTCATTCATACCCTTTCTTTAGGATATAACCTTGAAGGATAACTTTAATATTCCACAGCCTAATTACCTTTATCTTTAATTTTTAAGTTTATAATAGCTGTTTGGGAGGACTGGAGGTACCAACTGAACCTGGAGAGGTAAAACCTTTCATTTAGATAAACTAATAATAAATGACCAGGATATAACTCAGTTCAATCCCCAATACAAAAACAAACATACAAATAAACAAACACTCTTGACTGACTGAGCTACAGTGAAAAACGTGAAGCAATGGACACCTCACTGAATAAGTCATTGTACTGAAAAACAATATGCTGAAAAACTAACCCCTAGAAATAAGTTCTATTTCGTGACTTCCAGCTGTGTGTCTTTGATAGAGTATCTCAGGCTGCCTATGCCTAGATCTTTATCCATAGCTTTACCCAGTAATAAGAGTTCTGACTTTATATGTCCTGAAGGAATAAAGCAAATACTGTATCCAATGCTCTTAGAGTAATGTGTAGTATATAATACTCATTCTTTAAATCTTTTTATTATTATTGGAAGCAGGGAGAGAAGCGCCCAGAAACTACAATACATTGATGGTGAATTTACACTCAGATTTACAACTTGGAAAGTTGTGTATGCATACTTACAATTTTAGAGCTAAAATTTTGGCAATGTATTTTATATACTTAAATTTTAACCCATAAAACAAGTAATAGAATTTTCTCTAGTGAATACTGTCATAAATTAAAATGTAAGAATGCAGAACCCACATTAATACTTGTATTGAGCGCACACTCAGTCTACCCAACGCCTTAACTCTGTTAGGAATTTGGGGTCTGCTTCAAGTCATTGTGTGTTAAAAATCTCATCTGTAAGATAAATTCATTGCACAAAATGTTTCTGAAGTCTGTTAAAGGACTGAAACATAAAGCTTTAATGTTTCTTGTATGTATAATGATACAATTCAGAAGACTTTTTAAAAATTAGCAGCTGGCATACAATTTTTAAAATTTTATGATGTGCATTGTCTTTCTCTAACAAACATGCACTAGGTAGTGTTCAACTCATGATAAACAAATCTAACTATTGAAATATGTGTCACTTCTTGTTTAGTGGAAACAAAGTACTTACAGCTTTTTAAACTACACATTACCTTTTAATTATCTACAGACATACTATTCTGAAAAAAGATACAATCTTTTTTATTAAAGACTAAAAATATACTCCAGTGTGGTAATCAGGGATATATGAGTCAAAGATGTAAGCCTTTACTGCTACTAACATATATTTTTAACAAGTTATTCAAACAAAGTAATAAGTGAATTAATGTAGTTATTTGTGACTCTTGAGAACTATGAATGGCTTTCCACAAGAGCCTGTTTGCTTATATTATTTCTACATTATTTCTGTGTTCTTGCCTATTTATTTGACTGATTTTATTCTCAAAAACCTTAGTTCATGTATAAACTATATCATTACCTAATTTGTAATTTGTATATATTTACAGCAATTTAAAGTAAGTTTAAGTAAACAATTTGTCTTGATATGGTGCATTTTTAGGATTAAATCTGGAATTTGATGAAAGTAAAGAGAATTTTATTCTGTAAATGCATGACAGCAACCTTCTGCAGATATCAAATATGTACAGTAGAAGAGGAATAAAGAAGAGAGTTGTTAGTTGTGCAAATTAGACCTTACCATGGTAATGAGAATTCATACAGACAATGTGTTCCATAGTGATAACTTTGGTATGGATGGGTTGTTCTCATGTGTTATGTTTGCACGTCACATTCATAGGTAGGGAAAATTAACCTCTTGAGACCTCAATTTGGTATTCGTTGAAACAGGTAATAACAAAAACCACCTGAAAGTGCTGTTGTGAAGATGAAATAATATGTTCTAAATGTTTAATGGATCTGCTAAGAAATTATGAATGTTTGGAAATTATTATTATGGCTATTAATTCCATTATGACATATATTATTAACAAAGTAGTCATTTCATTACAATCATTATTAATTATAAATATAGAGTAACCAAGTAAGTAAACATAAAATTATGTAAATGTAAAATTAGAATATATATTTAATAATATTTCTGGAAGACTTTAATAACTTGCATCATTCAAAATAAATTCCAAAGCTCAAATGTAGGAAGTATCATTGTATACAAATTCCAAGGGCCAATCAAGTTTTCAAAGTTCATTGTTCCATGTTTATATTATAATAGCAACAATAGCAATTCACATTACTACATTTAGCACACTGTATTTTGAAAATACAGGGGATTGCATTATGACCTTAAAGAAGTAAAATGAAAAATTTTAACTATGTCTCCTCTCATATATGTAGCACTCCCAAATTGAACTTTTGTTTTGTTTTGCTTTGGCATTTTTTTATCTTTATTTATTTGAAACAGTCTCACTGATAGGTCAGGCTGGCTTTCAGCTCACTATGTAGCCCAGGCTGGTTTACAACTCACGATTCTCCTGCCACAGCTTTGCAAGTACTGGCATTACAAGTGTGTGCTACCACAGTCAGCTGCAATCAAATTCTTAAGAATTCTTTGGGGGCTGTTTAAATGTCTGTGAAAAATATTCAAACACTCAATGTGATTACAAATAATAAAAATACCACCACTATTACAACTCCTAAGTTATATAATATTTCAGAGACATATGTTTTCACAGTTCACAAAATATTTATAAAAAATACCTCTTTGGACTTTCATAAAGTCCTGCCATGTAGACAAACCAGGTAACTCAAATCCTGGGGCAATGTTCTGTGTTTAGAGCTGCATCTTCTCCAGGAAGATAACGTGGCAATTTAACATCACTGACACATCAGAAATGCCACAGCACGAGGCTACTTATTTCTAAGCCTGAAGTTAGGACTAGCTAAAATATTTTGACCAAAATCCTATTTCTTTTGTCTAAAACTGTCTCAATTTTTTCAAATATTTATAAAGGAAATTAAATTTGAATGTCTATAGGATAATTACCAATTAAAATTGTTATAAAATTTCAATAATACAGTTAAACATTTTCAGCTATAACCTGGACAAAATGAATCCCTACACATGCTAATTATTCTCCCCCACTAACTCCAAGAGACCTGAAATATACAATAGGCATGAATTCATGATCAAAAATATTTTAAATTAATATTTTGCAAAAGATTATTACAGGAAGTTATTGAGCTATCACTGCAGTTAACATTTATTGGCACTATCACCAGTATATTAGATATTCATAGTATGTTATTATCAGGGGAAATAATGGTAATAATTACAATGATGACCAATAATTTTCTTTAGTGTTTATTAATTATGATATTAGCTGTTCTCGTTTTCATAATAAGGTGCTGCGATAGGGATTGTTATTATCCTGTTTTAGTGATAAAAGCTAAAGGGTATGATTAACCTAAGTTCAGACTTCTGATGAGTGCAAGCTCCAGAATTTAAACCTGGGAATTTCCCCTTTGGGCTTGCTTCTCAAAATATTTCTATACATTGCTAATAATTTATAGAAAGCTGTATAACGTTGTTACAA
Source organism: Dolichotis patagonum (assembly GCA_004027295.1). Taxonomy (NCBI): domain Eukaryota; kingdom Metazoa; phylum Chordata; class Mammalia; order Rodentia; family Caviidae; genus Dolichotis; species Dolichotis patagonum. The sequence goes on from PVJX010000416.1 coordinate 230,234, forward strand.
TGGCAAATTTTTAAAAATTGTTTTCTGTATTACTGTTTGAACATACAAAAAAGTTACTCCCATTTTCACTTACAACAGTGTTATGATCGTATATCTTGAAAGACAAATATGCTGTAAGATGTGAATAATTTTGAATGGATAATAATATGCACTTGGAATGCCCTAATGAACAAATGATATTTGGGAACAATCTACCTTATTATTTAAAATAAAGATTAGATACAAAAATGTAGTAAGTATGAGACGCAATTTTGTAAAAGACTTTACAATTAACACAATAATGCAGAATTTTGCACTGATTCACTTTCTGAATTCTGCATGTGTTACCACATAAACAGTTCCCTTCTGTTTCACAGTCAGTTTTTTTCTTTATGATATTAGTAAGCCAGGCCACTGCAAAGAAAATTCAATTGACCTTAAGCCTTTTTCTCTCCTTAGTCATTCTTGCACTTACAGTTTCTGCTTACAGAAGAAGGTAGTACTATCTTGTGAATTGTTAAACTTTCAAAAGCTCACTGTTAACATTAACAAAATATAAGACAAGGAGTGCTGTCAGGAAAAATAATATAATGCTTTGATGTGTACTATATTTTCATACAACAAAAAATATAGTATTAACATGAATAAACAGGGCTGGGGATTTAGCTCAGTGGCTTAAGTGCCTGCTTTACAAGCGTGAGGTCGTGAGTTCAATCCCCGGTACCAAAAAAAAAAAGAGAAAAAAAAACATGAATAAACAAACATTAGCACATTTGTTTACTGAGCTCTTACCAGTTCCAGAAAATGCATTTTTGGCAAAAACAAAAAGAAAAACATAAAAGCCATCTATCCAAGATGACCACTAATTTTATACTAAAGAACATAAAGTGCTCAATTTTAGTGTTTTTTTCTTATTTATCTACTACCTCCCAAAATATATCTTTTACATTTGTTGAGTATTAACATTTGTAATCTTGTAGACATATTTTTTTCATAATGTAAGTTTACGAATTTTCTGAAGCTTGCTTTTTATCTAATCATATAAAACAAACCACAATTTGAACTCTAAATTCCCATATTATTACCTTCTAGGAGTTTTAACTCATGTGCACTACCAATCACAGTCTTTTGGAGTGCCAAAAATTTATTTTATTATCTATTTAAAAATCACAAGTAAGGAAAAAAATGTAATTTCTTGCATAATCTCCTTTAAATTATACAAAATATAAATTAATTGTATAACATATATACATAAGTTATATAGAATATAATTCTCTTTAAATTTCAAGAATAAAAATTATTCTTTAAGTGAATATTCCTACCAGATTGATTGGATGCTCTACACTCTATCAATTAAATTATTTATAAATAGTTAACTATAATTTAAATACATAAGATCCTATGAACAAAATATATAAATACATATATATATTTATAAGTATGGCACAAATACAGAGATTATACTGTTTGTACCTAGTCATATTTGATATGAACTCTTTTAATTTATTTTAAGCTTATTTAAAATGTTTTGCTAGTTAGCATTCTTTTTTTATTGTGACTGTGCCAAACTCTTGGGAGAAATCCAGTGACTATTGAGCAGAAATGCTACTCACTCTGTGGTAAAAAGAAACCTTTATTATGTATTATTTGCTCATCAAAATGTATTTTATATCAAATATGAGTCTCTCTTTTGCATATGGAATGCTGGCCATCAGAAAAAAGAAGCGTGTCTTCAGTTCACAGCTAAAATAAAACTTTGATGGGATTATAAAACTTGGAACACAATTTCTCATGTGCCCTCCTGTACTAACTGCTGAGTTCAAGACAGAGCTTTGTTCCCCACGCTCCTTGGCTCCTAACAGTGCGAGGGCACTGAGTGCATAGTTGTTAAATGTTGAATGTAGAAATCCAGAGAGGGGAGCCAAAAATGTCCCCCAAAAAGCATTTAACTGAACTTAGTAAGCCAGGCAATATTGAAGCCATGAACTTTTCTCTGGTAATAGCAGATGAGTGGAATGGAGTGTAAAATGAAATCAGAAGCCCACAGGATCTGACCCGACAGGGATCTTGATATAGATTCCCAGAACCTCCTGACCACTTGAGAACCTTGACTTGCAGACCCTAGATCCAGTTTTTCACCACTTTGAATTCTGTTGAACTTTATGCCCTGAAGAGCACAGCTCTGTAATCAACTTTTATGACTTTGTGTATTCTACTATTAAAATAATCATACACATACATAATTAATAATTTTACTCTGTATCATAAATATCCCCGAGTTTGAGTTTTAGCTGTCTACCAATGTTTTGAAAACTAAAGCTGAATCACATCTTTATATTAATCTCTATATCTCTTTAAATCTCCTTATCTGTAAATACCCCTTACACGTCTGTCTACTCTTCCTACCGCTCTTTCTCTCTTTGTCTTCCTCCCTAATACTTCTTCTGCTGAGCTCACCAGTTTACTTGCATAGAGTTTTCCACTTCCTAGATGTTACTGATTGCATCTTGATGGTGGAATTAATGTGCCCTCCCTAATGATGGCACATCTTATCCAATCATTTGAGACCTAACTAAAAGGGACAACATGACTGCAAGAGAATCACCTGTTACTAGTCTCAATCTTGGAATTTTAAAAAAAAAATACAACTTTTCTGTCTTTTGGCACAAACTAATACACTTCATTTTTTTAATCAAATCCTGCTGCATTAGACTGAATTTATCCCTTAGGATGTGCTGTTTATTCAGCATGCCAATTACAAATCATGAGTCTGGTTAAATCACAGGAGCTAATTGTTTAAAACATACACGCACACGCACACACACACACACACATACATACACACACTCGTTATATTTACTGTAGAACCCTAATACATTAAATAAATAAATAAATTATATAAAGCATTTTGGGACCTTGGGTGTAGTCAAAATGGAAGGTCATTCTCTACCTTCCATGAGTAAAAAATAATACTTTCTAGATATGATTAAAGAAATTAATGAGATTACAAGAGACCACAGTATTTCAGGCAACTGAATTGAAAAAAAATAGACATAAATTGTTGACCTATAAAATTGTTATATAATTGTTTGAGCTATAAAAACAATAATCAACAGTGAATAGGCACACTAGGTTATACATTTCTACCTAAGTGTCTTCTCTTTGATCGATATAATAGAAACATGACCTTTAAGCATTTTATAAAATAAGTTGTATATTTAATACCAACCTTCCTTTGTCCGTATTTACAGCTGGCTCTGGTAAATTGGAAAGCACAGTACTGTTGTGGATAATAGTGTGGTGAAATGGACTCAGGGGAAGGATTGAAGGTGTCATTCAATGTGATCGCATTATGCTGTAAAGTCATAGTTAAAGAGGATGGTGAGTCACAGAAGGGCTCTGTGTCTCAGGTTCCAAGACATGCTGGGAAAGAATGACAGTTTTGGGGGATGTAGACCAAGTTTCCACAGCAAAATATAATACAAGTAAATCCTCAGCACCAAGAGTAACACATTTACAAAATAAAAATACACACCATGTGATATTTATCTTATTACTGGGTATTCTGAACAAATACAATTCAAGTTTGTTTTCCTTGATTGTTTTCTAATTTTCTGTTCTCTGTTCCCATAATTTCTACTCGCATGTCTGTTTTACTGTATCTTTTTAGTCAAGTTTAATTTTCAATTTACTTTCTAGGTTTATTTTCCTCCTAAGTGCAAAGAAAGCAATAAAATAATGTAAAAATTATCTTATGTTGATTGAGAATGTGTTGCTTGAATTCAAATTTATACAGGTTACTTACATATATATGTATACAGACATATCCCATTTCATTGAATAAGAGATAATTGACTATTATTCAATGTTTTTCTTCCTACAGATAATATAAATTATTGTCATAGGGCTGGGGATTTAGCTCAGTGGCCTAAGCGTCTGCCTGGCAAGTGCGAGGTCGTGAGTTCAATCCCAGGTACCAAAAAAAAAAAAAAAATTATTGTCTTATTCTCTTTCCATTTGATTTTTTAATTGCATCTAATATTCAAATGTAAACCTTGAGACTAAATATACAAGATATTTAATTAAATAATGCTCTTCTATTAATATTTATTTAGTAAAATTAGTACTAACTATGACAAGGTTATTACACTGCTTTATTCCACTAAACTTCCTATATGATTATGTTTTCAAAAATAGTAGCTAATAACACTAAAAATGAGTATTTTCATTATTGTAATCCAAAATCCCTATAATATATCCCTCAAAATTTCAATAACTTATATACTTTGTTATAGACTATAAAACTATGTTTGATATTTGTCACCAGATCTTTTTAACTTCTGTTTCAGCATATTGCTGAGAATTGTATATCCAGAATTAGTCACTGAATTGAATATATATATATATATATATGTATATATATATTTGGATATATTTGTGTGATTATATATATATGAATATATATAATATACATACAAAATTTTCTAATAGATTGTTAAGATGAACTATGAGATAATTTTCAAAATTATTTTGATGTCAGTGATTTTGTGGTAAATAATTTTGTAGTAAATAGTAATTTTTAGGTTATGGTTCAAATACAGCAAAAATGGAGGCATCAAACATAACAAAATAAGTGAATACTTTTTGTGTCATGTTCTTTTCTAGTTTGCAAACATTTATAGAGACATAGAATATATAATCCTAAGAGAAGCAAACCTATAAAATATTATTATTTTTCTACATTCCAGATGAAATAGAATGTGAAAAGGTCATTTTCCAGTCTCCTCTCATGGCCATTATTATCTTGTTTCATAATCCTTATCACTTTTGTTAATCAGAATTACTGCTAGAAACTATATATAATACCTACAGTTTATTGCAGGAAAATTTGCCTCATGTTTTCAAAGATTTCAGTCCATGGTCCCCTGGCTCTAAACTAGAAATATGGGATGGAAAAAAAAAAACTTCTCAAATTATGACAGCCAAAAATCAAGGAGAGACAACAATTAGAGCAAGAGTAAAATATATATCCTCCAAGCAACTTCCACCAGTCTGCTCCAAGACAGGAGTGGTTGAATGAAGCTGGCTGTAGTTCTCGCTCTGGACTTCCCCTGCCTGACTCCGAAATGGTCCCTGGTGAAACAACCATACCCACAGGAGGACTGAGTTCCCCACACTCATCACCAGCCAGTGCAATTCTCTGGTTCCCTCTGCCACTGAATCTCCCTGAGAGGCCTTCGGGCTTCCCAGGCACCAGCCTCACTGTGACCGTGCGTCTCCAGGTTCCAGCAGCTCCTCTCACACAGTGGTTCCAGCTCCGGGGGAAAGCACTGCCAGTACCGCCTTCTTCTGTTTAAGTTTTTTCTTTTTTTTTTTCTTCTCTGTGGGTTTTAATTCTCACTCTAGATTCTACCTGGGTCGTGAGGACCCACTTCCTTCCTTCTTGTCTTCTCCAGAATGCTATATTCTAGCATCTGGACTATTTCTCCCAGAGATGCTATTTACTTTGCTGATTACTGTTCTGCCATCTTCCCAGCCCCTGTGCACAATCCAACAGCCACATTGAGGTTTCCCTAATACTATCCCCAACCGTCTCTGCCTGCCCTGCTCATACTAATGTGGTAAGGGCTCCCTGTGGTTAACTAGCTCAGGAGGGAGGCACCAGCCTGCCCTGCCCATTCTTGCGCTGTACCATCTACCGTTAATAATACACCAGCACACTCAGTGGTCACCATTAGATAGCCAGCACTCCTCATAGAAATTACAACCAACACAGGAAGTTCTGGGGCCACCACTAACCACTTGTCCAGAACAAACCAGGAACATGACAAGGGGAAGAAGCAAAAGGCAGTCTCTGGTCTCCAACTCAAGCAGTACTTGGTCCAGGAGATGTGAACATGGAAGACATGAGGAGTCATACACCTGAAGTTTCTGAAGCAACAGCAACTGAAATAAAGAAACAACTTCAAGAGGCTATAAAAGAACTTAGAACAGAAATACTATCCCAGATAAAAGAAGAAACAAGAAACAACAAAAGAATTTTCTAAGCACCTCTAAAGAAGACATAAATGGAGGAATAGAGGAGCATGGAAAAATGAGGGAAATCTTCAATGAAAAATATAAAAAAGATTTAGAATACATGAAACAGTTTCAAAGAGATTACCAGGAAATTTAAAACTCCATTGAAAGCTGGCAAAACTGCTTGAAAGATAGACTATCAAACTTTGAAGACAGGTTTGCAGATTGCAACCGTGAAAGTAAAGATCTCCTAAAAATAACAAGGAACCAGGAAGTAATAATACAAAAGCTGGAAGACGACAAGATGAAATATAACATAAGAAAAAATATGTGAGTGAAGAAGCAGGGGTAAACACAAGTGAAATGCAAAGGCTGCTTAATGAAATAATTAAATAAAAACTTCCCAAACATAGGAAAAGGAAATGATATTCAGATAAGTGAAGCATACAGAACTCCAGCCAGCTACAACCAAAATAGATCTACACCCAGACATATAATTATTAAGATCCCAGAAATGCAACACAAGAATAGATTATTAAAAGCTCTCAGAGAAAAGAAACAGACTGCCTATAAAGGAAAACCCATCAGAATCACGACAGACTTCTTGATACACACCATCAAATCAAGAAAAGCTTGGAGTGAAGTATCCCAAGACCTGAAAGAAAATAACCTGCAACCCAGATTGATGTACCCTTCAAAACTGTCTATAGAAATTAATGGAGAAACAAGATGCTTCCATGACAAAGAGGAACAGCGGGAGTTCATGACTACCAAACAAACCCTACAAAAAATACTGAAGGACATTCTAGAGAGAGAAAAAAGACCATGGTTTCAGGAACAGCAGCAGAGGAGGCTCACTGAATGGAGCAGACAGTGGAATGAAGGGGAAAAGTAGACAACCAATGGCAGAAAAATAGCATGGCAGAGATGAGGCAGAAAAGTTTGGCCATAATCACTAACATAGATGGCCTCAATTCACCAATAAAAAGAAACACAGGCAGAGTAGATCAGGAGATAGGGTTCATCAATATGCATTACATAAGAAATACATTTAACTCAAAAGGGGGCTTATAGACTGAAAGTCAAAGATGAGAAAACAGTGCTCTATGTGACAGGAACCAGAAAAAAGTGGGAGTAGCTCACCCATCAGCTGCAGATTGGTTAGAAAGCCATGACACTTTTATACAATGGAAAACTACTCAGCTATAAAGAAAGAAAACCTTGAGGCTCTTGTAGCCAAATGGCTACAACTTGAGATCATGTTCAGGGGTAAAAAGGTTCAAAATCACTTAGGTGAATAGTGGGTTGCCTCTCTAATATGAAAACTAAAGGAGTTAGTAGGATCCAAAATGTATGATGCATTCTGTGAATGTGACAGGGAAGGAATTGTCTAAAAAGGGAAGGCAGTGGCCATTGTTAATCTATTATCATGATTTGAAACTCATATTGATTTTATTGTTCTGTTTAGTTTGGTTTTATTCTGTTCCAGTTTGTCTACTTGTCTTAGATTTGATGGCATTGACAGCTTTTCCACAGATAGCAAGATATATTATGGTAACTATTTTTGATTTCCTATTAGCTTGATTTGAAGCCCTGTATTGCTTTCACTATTTAGTTTTGATGGAGTTTATTCTATTCTGTTTTGTTTGATAGTATCAAGTCTGAGGGTATAGGCAACTACTTTGAAGACAATAAGATACACTACGATACTCATTGTGATTTTACTGTTATCTTTTGAAGTCTATAATGTCTCCAATGTTTTGTTTTTATTGGTTTTGTTCTGTATTGCTTTGTTCAATTTTATTATACCTGATGATATAGGCAGTTCTTTTGAAGATAACCAGAAGCATTATGGTAGTCATTACTGATTACCTTGTATTTAGTTTTTAAGACATGTATCATGTTGATCCTTTTGTTTTGATTGACATTATTAAATTTTGTCTCATTTGGTTTTATTCTCTTCAAAATAAAATATAAAAAAATTCCTCCAAAAGTAGATAACTGGTGACCACCTTCTCCACCTGGACCTCACTTTCTCAGAGCACTTTCAGCTATGAATTAATTAATGATTAATGCACTGGTGAGTTCAGCCATGAGCCATTTCTGAATGCATGAGACTTCTGTTAGACATTTTAGATATAAACTATAAAATTTCTCTAGGTATATTTCTAATTATGGTAGAGAATTTTTTCTGTTTAACAAATTGAACTTGCTATTCATTTTCAAAAAAAAATTAAATATCTGCAATGTAAATTAGAAAGAATGGCAGTAGTCACCAACCTGTGACAACTTATATATTCACAGGACTTTTGTTTATTTCTACTCTGGTTAATTTCTCTTTGGAGGCTACAGAAATGTTGAATGAATATATATAAAATATAGAGATAACAGCAACAATTATAAAAATTACTGTTAAATTGGAAGATATGTTTGGAGCATGAAAATTTTCACTTCAGAATATTTACATATTTTTGGTACATGTATTTAAATCAAAAGATGTCTCAAATGGAAAATTCATATTTACTTAGGTAGAGGTAAACAAAAAGTTCAATAAATCAATAAAACTCCAAGATACAATGAGAAATTTAAATAATCTTTCCCATGGAAGCCTATGATTCACAGAATGAATATTGTGTAAAAGCAAAAGAATATATTTTCTGTAAGACATTCTCAAGAGAACACACGCAAGTCCAGAATCAGCACTCAGCGGATAGTTGGCTTTGGAAAGAAAATGATAGATACAAAAATTTCAAGACCAAATTAACTGAGAATACTTCTGTTCCAAAAGTATACATTTAAGTCTTTGGATTAATAAAGACTAATAGGAGAGCTTACGCATTTTTGTAGCTGTCCTAAACTGAGAATAAATTACATTTTGGCTTCTTTTAAAGTACTGTGCACCCTGCTTACCCACATGATTTATCGAACACATCTGGTAATTTTAAAGTTAATGTTAACCACACAGGACTTAAGGCATTGAAAATATGTCTAAATTCTCCAAAGTGAAGTAACATTTATGAGTTTGCTATTGCTGTGTACTAAATGTTCACTCAAAATTTTATGTGTTGAATTCCTAACCTCAGTATGATGGTATTAAGAAATAGGATCTTTGGAATGTCCTTAGGTCATGAAGATGAACACACGTAGCACAGAGTAGAACATAAATTGTAGTAAAGGCAATTTTAAAACAACAGATAAGTCCTTATGGATGTCCAGTAGGAGTGTCACTGTAGAGAAAGAGGTTGTGAACTTATTTTGTTAAACATCAAGTAGTAAAATTTTTCAGGTTTCATGAGCCAAGCAGCAAAATGAAGATTATTATGAACACTCTTATACATCAATTTTTTTAAAAATCCCAGAGTTTTATTGTTGCAATCCAAAAGCATGATTCTTAGTCACATGAGCTATCATCACAAAATTACCACAGACTGGCTCTCTTAAACAATAGAAATTCATTTGCTACAGTTATGGAGGTTGGAAATCTGGAGGGAAAAAAGCATAGAATTTTTTTTTTCTTCTCGCCTTCTCTCCTTTGCTTGCATATGGCTTTTTTCACCCTATGTTTACTCATAGCCTTTGTTGTGACATGTCCACCTTGGAGTCTTTCTTCTTATAAAGTCTGAAATCTTACAAGTTTATAGTCTTATTCTTACAATCTGATTTAATCTAACTAACATTTTAAAGGCCTATTTCCAAACACAGTTACTGTGGGGTTTTAGAACTGCAACATATGAACTTTAGGGTAATGCCTATAGTTCAATATAAGACAATAACAAAACTAGTGGTAATTGCATAAAAATTTTGTAATGTATTTCTGTTAATGAGAAGAGATTGTTTTGAGGGGGATAGTTTTTTGTTCAGTTAGGATTCAAAGTTGTTGCTTGGAATGAAAACTTTTCATCTTTAAAAATATCTTTTTACACAGGTCCGATGTACATGGAATACTTGAATTGCCAAATTATTACTGCGTCTGTAGAATGTGCAATGTCAGATGTAAGGATGAAGAAAAGAAGGCAGGAAGGTACAGGAGTAGAAAGTACATGATATTTTGTTTGCAAGAAATTATCTTCCTAGTTCACTGCAAGTGCCCATAACTCTGCATTGTTAGAACCACCAGAAGAATAATGAATGAGAATATATTACCAATATAATTAAATTTCTACAAGTTAAATTGATGCCATGACACCAAATGTATCATTAATATGAGTTAAGGTAGGAAATATGCAACACAATTGCTTAAAGTTAGAATACATTATTATTCTCTTCAAAATGTATCCTTATTCAGTTTCTGTCAAGTGATCACCCCAATGTATACATTTAGTTAAATGAGTTTTAAAACCCTCACTTTTCTTTTTATCCCATTGTACTTTCATCTTAATTTTTAAATAAGTGTAAGTTCCATGGAAATTAAAAACAAATTAACTATAATATTTTTCATAAACATAGTTAATATTAGGATAATAAGGAAATGCAAAGAAAAGGTAGCTAAATTGTTTATAAACTAATCATTTATCCACAAGTTGTGAAGAAAAAAATTCTCCCAAAGTTTTTAACAGTGCTTTAGGAATTATAACCAATAGTTATTTTTTACTTGAATCAGACAAATATTATTTTCAAACATCTTAATTATTAGCAATTCAAAAATTTCTAAATAAAATTCAAAACAAACATAATACATGCCAAAGCATAGAGATTTTTTCAATAGTATGTTATTTTTTAAAGGCAAGTATAATTTATTAAAAATTTTAATTTATAACCAGGATTATCAGTAAAACAAAATACATAAACAAAAATCTTTAGTTAATAAATAATACAATACTTGGATTGAATATAGGTATTATTTTTAAATAATTATAATTCAGACTTTAAAACATTATTTCAAAGTTCCCAATTTAAACAGAAAGTTTTTAAAACATGATAAATAAAAAAGAAATGATTTCTAAATAAAACAACCATACTAAAGTTAGGTGAGGATATGTTTTAAAAACTAGTGCAGCTCATGAATTTCCCTAGTTTTATTTTATAGATTAGAATAAAATTCTGACACTATATAGAGGTAGAGCTGGAGGAAACAACTATGTGTTATACTATCTTACTTCATGAGAGACAGATAAAATGCTTCCATCATTGGCAACATTTAACATTTTATGATATTTCATAGAGAACCTCTTAACATTAGACAGGAAAATAGACTCTCATTTTGAAAATCATATTGTTGAAATTTCGATACATAGCCTTGAATGTAATCCCAATGATTTTTACTATCATTAAATGTTGCTGTCTTTAAAGGTTAGCATAGTATTGAATTTTTTTTTTGCTTACCACAACTGTGTATATAATATACATTAAACATGCGATAAACAGCCTTTCAATAGTTTAATGCCAAGTTTGCATAATTTCAATTGTTTTGTTCTGATTATTCTCTCTTTATTAATATTTAAAGCAGAGTCAGAAAACAAAAAAAATGTTGATAAATTTGTTGGAAAAGATGAACACTTTAAATTGTTGGGGGAAATGTAAACCAAAATAAAACTGCTATGGCTATTGCTCTGGAGAGTTTTAAAAAACTAAAAATAGAAATTTCATTTGACTCAGCTGTAATCTTTCCTGGGTTTCTTCCTAAAAAGTTAAAGTCATCAATTTCCAGTAGTACATGTGTATAGTGGACATGCTTGTCTTTTTCTTGATTTTAGAGTGAAAGTTTCAGTTTTTTTTCCCTTTAGTATTATGTTAGCTGTTTGTCATAGAAAGTTTTTATCAGATTGAGGTAGACTATTTATTCCAGTGTTTTGTAGGATTTTTAACACAAATCAGGGCTAGACTGTCAAAAGCTTTTTCTATATCTATTGAGATGATTATAAGGTTTTTGTCCTTGGCTCTATTAATATGCTGTATTACATTTATTGATTTACATATGTTGAACCATCCCTGCAATACTGGTATGAATCCATTTTGGTCATGGTGCATAATATTATTCATGATTTTCTGCATTCTGTTTACCACTATCACTGAGAATTTTTAGATATGTTCATTAGGGAGATTGGTCTGTAGTTTTTCTTAGTTGGGTCCTTGCCTGGTTTTATTATCAAGGTAATGTTGGCTTCCCAGAATGAATTTTGGAATACTCCTTCCTTTTCAATTTCATTTAAGAGTTTTTTTAATTAGGGGTATTAGACTATCCTTAAATTTCTTGTAGAATTCAATTCAGCAGTGAATCCTTCAGGCTCTGTATTTTACTTTGTTGGTAGGTTTTGAATTATATCTTTGATTTCATTGATTGAGATTATTTTATTTAGGATTTTTTATCTTCTTCATTCAGCTTTGATGTCTTCTGTAACTAGGAATCTATCTAAGTCTTCTACATTTTCCATTTTATTAGAATAAAAATTCTCAAAGAAAGTATAGATCATGTTTTGAATTTGTGAAGGGTCCATTGTGATTCACACATTTATTTCTAATTGCTTGGATTTGAGTATTTTCTTTCCTTTTTTTGATAAGGTTGGATAAAGGCTTGTCAATTTTATGTAATCTTTCAAATAACCAACTCTTAGATTCATTGACAGTTTGCACTGTTTTCTTAGTCTCCAGTGGCTTAATTTCTACTCTGATCTTCATAATTTTCTCCTTTGTATGAGCTTTTAGCTTAGCTTGCTCTTCTTTTTCTAGAATTTGAGGTTCACCATTGAGTAGTTTATATGTGTTTGCTCCATTTTCCACGTATGGTATTTATTGCTATAAATTTCCTGCTTACAACTGCTTTCATTGTGTCCAATAAGTTCTGGTTTGTTGTATTGCCATTATCATTCCACTGTAAAAATTGTCTAATTTCTTCTTTAATTTCATGTGTGACTCATTAGTTGTTCAGGAAAGTTACATTTAATTTCCATGTGCTCATGAAGTTCTTGTGGTTTTTTTTGCCATAGATTCCCAATTTCATTGCACTATGGTCTGATAATATGCATGGGATCATTTCAATTACTTTGCATTTTCTTAAGCATGATCCATGAGCTACTCTATGATTGATTTTGCAGAACACCCTGAGGAAAATGTGTATTCTGACATTGTGGAGTATGTCTATACTCCAAAGGCTTCTACTAAGATAATTTATTCAAAAGATTGGCTCAGTTCTAATATTTGATTGCTGATTTTTTGTATAGTTGATCTGTTTTTTTGTGACAGTGAAGTATTTAGATTCACCAATACAATTGTGTTAGTTTTTATTTGATTTTTCATGTCAGTTAATATTTGTTTTATATCATTGACTGAACTGGTATTGTTGCATATATATTTAGGATTGTTATCTCTTCCTGTTGAATTGTTCCCTTTAAAAGGATGTAGTGACTCTCTGGTCTCTCTTAATTAGTCTTGGCTTGAAATTCACTTTGTCTGCCAATAGAATAGCTCCTCCTTTTTTTCCCTGAGTTTCTGTCACATGACATATTGTTTTCCATCATTTGACTTTCAATCTATGAATTTCTTTTTGAATTAAATGTGTTTCTTTCATGCAACATACTTTTCCATCTTGCTTCTTAATTCATTCTGCCTATGTCTCTCTTTTTTTATTAACGCTATCATTTCTTATTTTGAAAAGCAAAACAGATAAAAGGATAGAAATGATACAGAATTTCAAAAAATAGTAGGAAATTAACAATAATATATTACATACTGTTATCTTAGAAGTGGTTGTTCAGGTTACAAGATCTAGAAATAAAAATGATCAAACAAGCAAACAATGGCAGCACGAACTATTCTTTTTGATGAACTAACAGGTATTAGTAGTACAGTTATTTATTTTGCATACGTATATACATACATTTATATATGTACCCCTACATATCTATAATCTTTTCCTTCCTTTTCTCCCTTCCCTTATCCCAGTTGATGGTTGTACCATCAACTGGGTTATAATCATATGTACTAGCCTATTTTGTCATGTTAATTTCATGTTGTTGGCTTCTTCAGCCCCTCCATTTAGTTGTTTGTCTTGCCTAGTGGATTCCTTCTGTTGAGTTTCATGGAGTTGTAATCCTTGTTATCTCTTTCTAGAATGTCCTTCAAAATATTATGGAGTGCTTGTTTGGTGGTAATAATTTTCCTCAAATGCTATTTGTAGTGGAAATATCCCATTTCTCCAGCAGTTTTGAAAAATAGTTTTGCAGGGTACATTAACCTGGGTTTAGGCTTTTTTCTTTCAGAACATAAAATACTTCACTACAAACTCTTCTTGATTTGAGAGTTTGTGTTGAGATGCCAGCAATGATTCTGATGGGCTTTCCTTTATAGGTGATTTGTTTCATTTCCCTAACAGCTTTTAAGATTCTATTTTTGTTTTGAATTGCTGAAATCTTGACTATGATATGCCTGGCTGTAACTTTGTTGTTGCTGTTGTTGTTGCTCTTGTTAATGGCTAATTGGAATTCTATGTGCATCATTTTTCTGTAGGTCAAGTTCTTTTTTCATACCAGGGAACTCTTCTTCCATGATATCTGTGAAAACTACATAGCTTTAGATATAGATACAGATATAGATGATATACATATAGTTACAGATATCATATATGCCATCTCCTGCATTTCCATTTCTTCCAAATAATCTTATGTTATTCTTTTTTGTCTCATCTAGCAGCTGCTGGAATGATTTTTAACATGATTCCTTCTTTTTAAGAAATCACCAAAGCCCGTCTTCTATATCTGAGATCCTGTTCTTGAAATGGCTTATTCTGCTGCATATACATTCAGTGGAATTTTTATTTTCCTCAACATTTGCTTGAGTTTTTCTTATGGATTCCACTTCTTTCTTATGCTTAGCATTGATGGCTTCCATAATTTTCTTAAATTCCTCCATATTTTTATTTATATCTGTTCTAGAATCAACAAAACCTTTTTTTTTTGGTGTGGACCCCATCTCTCTAGTTATCTGAGAAATTGTTTCTGATTTTTTCAAGATCTTATTCAATTGCTTTGTTGTTACCATTTAAGAGAGGTCAGGTGTGTGGTTTTCATATTGTTTTTCCTTATTGTTCCTTGCATTTGTGTTTGGTGAACTAGGTGTCTAGAATTGTATCTTGCTTAATTCTTTCCTCATGCTCTTTTCATTTATTTTAGTTTAATTCCTGGAGTGGTGCTTGCCAATTACCCAAAGTAGTTTGCTTTATGTCTAGTATTTTAAACCCTTAGAAAATGACTACTTCTCCAAGATACCTTCCAGATAAAATTAGCTTTTGTATTGTGCCTTTTGCAAGATCCTAGCTCTTCAGTTTGTTGGGGATGAAAAGTTACTGACTTCTGGGTCCAGCCCTGATTCTTTGACTCTATACCACAGTATTTTCTATGACCCAGTCTTGGAATACTAGGAAGAATAGCTCTTTGGAGCAATTGTGTCACTTTTGGTGTTTCCATCAGCAAAAATGGTAGTGCCAAACAGTCTAGAAAATGACAAAAGGAGGTAACAATTAATTTGCCACCTTTAATCATGTGAACTAGATTTGTGATTATGTAACAAAATCTAAAACAAACCAGAAAATTATATGCAGTATATAAGTCTTCAATATGTGAATTTTGCCCACAAGGCTTAAAATTTAAAGGGATTAAGGAAAATTTTATTTAAAAAGCAGAAGAAAATATTTTCTAAAAAAATCTAGAAAAGTGAAAGAAGAGTAAGAGATTAGAAATAAGGCTAGAGGATAAAGGAGGATCACATTAAGTTTGGGAAACTGGTGCAGAAGACTAGAGGAAGAGAAGGAAGAGATAAAAACAAGAAGAAAACCCAACAAACAAAACAGCAAAAAGAAAGCAAAACAAGCTTCACAAAAATAAAAGAAAAATGAAAGAGATAGAGAGAAAGAGAGAGAGAAAGTCCACTTTCAGGTTTGTCACTACTGTCACTGGTAGACATTATGTGGTGACAGAGTCCAGATGCAGATTGATTTATCCCAGCAAGCCAACAGTAGCTTCTTGGTGGGACAGTGGATAATCTCTGTGAGCCTGCAACTTCCAGCTGAGATAAGATCCATTTGGTCTATAGCATTCAGTATGCCTTCCACAGGCCTGAGCCCAGTTGCAAACCACTAAATGGAGCCAGGATCTGTTCTGAGTTCTGAGCTCAACAGGCCCCTCTCCAATATGACTCTTGGCCAATCAGTCTCTCCTGTGTGACAACTGAGCCCTCAGCACTCACCAACAGTTAGTGTAGCTCTTCACATCTGCTGTTTGCTACATCTTAGTGGGGAATCCTCTGTAGTTGCCAATAGTCACCACGTATCCTCAGGTTTGAATCTTTTCTCTCATGCAGTAAGCTCCATCTCAGGGAGAAGGTGCCACCAGCTACCTCCTTCCTCTTATTGAAATTTCTTTCCTTACACCCTCTGTGGGCTCCAATTCACATTTTAGATCCTTCCTGAGTCCAGGAGACTCACTTCTCTCTTTCTTGTCTTCCTAGCATTGCCACATTCCAGTGTCTGAATGAAAACTCTCAGAGAGGTATCTGCTGCTTACCGCTCTGCCATCTTGGTGGTCCCACACTTGAATATTTTTTGAAGTGCAAAAATTATCTTCTAAGGTGTTCTTTGTTGTAAAATGTCCTTACTTCTCCATCAATTTTGAAATAGAGTATTGCAGGACATATTCTTGTGGGTTACAAGTTGTTTGGTTATAGGGGTTGACACTGCACTCCAAGTTCTGCTGGCCTTTCAAAGTTGTGTTACTAAGTCTTCTGTAATGTTGATGGGTTTACCTTCATAGGTGATATTTTTCTTCTGATAACTTTTATGGTTCTTTTGGCTGAGATTTTTGACTTTAATATGTCATGGAGAGATGTTTTTTATTGTAGTTAATTGATGTTCTCTATGTCTCACATATATGTTGAAATCCTTTTTCACACTTAGGTTTTCTATTATGATTTCTGAAAATATAAATTTTTTTATTCCATGTGTGCTGTCTTCTAATTTTTCTCTGTCTAATCAGCCTTAGATTAGTCTACTTAGTGTTATCTAATAAACATTGGATGAAATTTTTCTTGCTGTCTTATTTTTTTCTAAGTCTTCTTTGCATAATTCAGAATGATTTTCCATTTTTCCTTAAGTATCCAAAACTCTGTCTTCACATTGGTCATTTCTGTGCTTTTATAAACATTTTCTTTTTATGTTTAAAATTACTGTTTAACTCTCTTATTTTTCTTCCTTCTTTTATGTTGAAGATAATTAATGTGATTAGACTGGAACCATGAAATTATGCAAGAATATTTTCCTATGTCAGTATGTTTTAACTCCTCTGTTAAGCCAATTTTGCTATGGAACCAAATCATATTTTCTAAATATGAAATTGCCTCATTTTGGTAGTGAAGGCACTGTTGTTGCCCTATAACACTAAATTTTGAACTATATAATTATTCATCAGATAATGTCAAATTCTGAAAACAGATGTATAAAAAATTCACCTTATCAGAAGATTAGGTCTCTATTATTTAACTTCAAAATGAAATACAAAATACCAATTAAGTTCATGTTTCACTTAGAATAGTTTATGAGAAAACTGTAGGGACAAAATTTTTATTAAAATTTTAATGTAGTGTATATTTGGAGTATTATATCTATGCTGCTTATATTTCAGGTCTAGTATTATCAATTAACTGCAATACTGAGTATAAAATGTTAAACTTAAATATGGGAATGTTGTTAATCTCAGTGTCATCTAGTGACAAATATGGGCAGTGTTTTGTAAAACAGTGCTGTGTACAAGCAGAATATTGTATGCTCATATAAACTATGAGGCCAGTTCAATTTTTTCTGGGTTTATGCATAAATGGTAAATTGGGTGTTAGCAATTTTATGAAGTCACTGAATGTCAGTTATTCCATAATGACTTTGAAGAAATGTCCTATCCACAGAAATTTAATCCTCCTCTTCTACTTTGAAGGAATAGCTTCAGTAATACGTAATCACTAATTTTATCATTTTATTGTTGAACTTAATTTAAAATATAATTTACTAATTAGTGATCATTTTACTATTTCCACCCATTTTGTATTAAAATGGATTAATTTGAACTTACTTCTTTCTTATAATCCTTAGTAGGATTAACACAGCTGTTTATTATGTGAAATGAAGTATAATCAACACATAACAGTAAGACAACAATTACTATAATAGGATTATTACATCAGATCTTTCTGTGAAAGGAACTTTATTTTTATTGTGAATTAGAAATCTGACTTCACCTGATGATATATTGTCAGATGTCAACATGATGAGCTACACAAAAGAAAATCTTCTATGGCTATGTAAGTAAACGATGAGAAGCTTGCTCTGCAGCAGTTTTATCAGATGTGAGTCAAGTACTAACAAATATTTTTCAAAACATCACCACCATCTAATTATATTACTCAGATTAATTAGCTGGTAATTAAATTTGTACTTATAAAATGAGAACAAACCTAGAGAAGAGCTTGAAACATATATGTAAAATCTCATATAAAATGATTTCAAGAAGTTGCTTCAGGAAGCTACAGTATTCTTTTTAGCTGGGGAGCCTGTGTCTTTATACAGTTCCTTCATTCTTGCTGAGTCAATATGAAAGAGTGAGAAGAGCATTGCCCCTAGGCTTGGACAGCCCAGAACATTGCCTCTGGGTTTAGAATTACACCGTGTTCTTTCCCAGATTCTATGGACTCTCCTTAAACATTATATGCCCTGTTCTCTAGGCTTTCATATGCCACTCATACTGCAGACATTGAAAAGTTCTGACTTGCATACATAATATCCCTAAGATTACCTGTAAATAGAGAGAGGCATATAAACCAGGTAAGATTATTTTAATTATTTTTCTTCCATTTAATTGAATCTTTACCATTATTGCATATTAATTATACAAAGTAAGGGATTTTATTTCAGCAGATTTGTTTATGCATGTAACATTGTTTCCATGATCATGATCTTTCTTGTCTTTTTCCTTTCTTTCTTCCCTCCCTTTTAAAAAATTCCATGCAGGAGAGAAAACAGAATCTTAAACTATATCATGTCCTTTTCACACTGAGGATGTTTTTTTTCTGATACATTGTGCTAACTTGAGAAGTTTAGAAGTTTAACTGAGAGATTCAGCAGAGGGTCAAGGTTCTTACTTTGTAGATATCCTCATTCTGTGCAAAAGAGAGCAGGGAATGGCCCTGAAACAAGGCCAGCAGATTGCTGTAGCTGCTGGTTTCAAACAGGAGCTAAAGAGAATTCTTTCTGTGGTCTGATGGCCATTTCAGAACTTTGGAACTGGAATGGTCAATTCTCAGAAAGAAATAGCAGTTGAATATGGCAGACTTTAGGGGGCCTGCAGGGGAGAGACCCTGGTGCCTCGGGTGCTGGGAGAACAAGGAGCTTCTCCCCTCTCTGGGGGGTGGCTGAGAGTGTGAGAGACTTTTGGCGGCCCAAAGGAGAGAGACCCTGGTGTGTTGGGACCTGCACCGTGGGATTGACATGGGGTGCCGGGAGAACAAGGAGCACCTTCCCTCTCTGGGGGGCAGCTGGAGGCCTGAAGGAGAGAGACCCTAGTGTGTCGGGACCTGCACTGTGCCATTGACTCGGGTGCTGGGGGAACAAGGAGCTCCTCCCCTCTCTGGGGAGTGGCTGTAATCCTGCCGGTGGGAAGGCTGAGAATCAGACATCTCATGTTGTCCTGTGCCATGTCCCCCTCCTTAGCAAGTGGGAGCCAGTTAACTACACATCTTGTGAAAAAATTGGCTATGGTATTTAGTATGAGCTCCCTATATGCAAAGATATGGACAACCATTTGGAAGAACACAAGAGACAATATGACAGATAGTGAAGATCTCTGGTTGTCTAGCTTTGAAATTTATGCTTTCTTAAGTCCCATTCTGTTCTGTTTTGTTGTGCTTAATTTTACCCACCTTAAAATAAAATTATATATATATATATGGAAAAGAAAGTGCTCTAAAGGATATAACTGAATGTATGTTTAAGTGTGTAAGATAGATGAACACATTACTGTTTTTGTTAGATTACTGAGTAGAACTGTTAATAGTCTCACTGTTTGAATGTCTACTTTGTGTGCTTTAATTTTGTAACTTGAACAACTATTTCCAATGATGACAGTATGTAACCTATCAAGTGGCGATTTCTTAGTGTTTTTGTTTTTGTTTTGTTGTTTTCTTGTAGTTCTTTTATTTTTTGCCTTTGGAATTCTGTATTGTTTCTACACTTTTTCTGTTTTGTTTGGTTGTTTTCTTTTTGTGTTTTTTCTCTTTAAATAAAATAAAAAGAGAGAGAGAGAGAGAGAGAGCAGGAGAGCAGGGAAATTTTGCTACATCTGCCCTGGAGCAGGGGAGTGGCCTGCATACAATATAAAAGGAGGCTTGTTTTGCTCCCTTTTGCTCCCCCCCACCTGCCTTGAAGTGTGGCCCCTGAGCCATGCCACCCTGCCTTGGAGCCAGCTGAGTATGAAGCCTCTCAAAACTGTTAAAAATCAACCTTTCCTTCCTTCATGTTAGGAATCAGATATTTTGTATCAATAACGAGAGAAAAGAAACCAAGACACTCTATCACCAGGTATTATTCTTTCAGTCCTTTAATTACTAAAATCTCACAAGATTGATCTGCCTCTTTACATTGGCAAATTCCGTATTGCTTGAAGTCCACATCCTACTCCTATGCTCCTAAGCAAACTCTCGGTGTCTCACAACAGCCTTCACCTTGCTGGGTTTAAACCTCTCATTCCTAAATGTCGTGGAATGTCTTTTTGATTTGTTTTCTTGGGGGGAATTCTCTTCCAGGATTTATCTGTTCCTGTAGCTTTAGAGTACATGGTTGTATGTCCGTGTTCAGTGGTAACAATAAGTTAACTGCACAGTTGTATGTCAGGTTGGGTGAACCTTTAGCCCAGAGGTGGTGGCAAACCTACAGCACAAGCGCTGCAGTGGAGTTTTCATATCACTGAACGCTCTAAAAGGTTCACCATCACAGGCCCTAGACTGTCCACATGTCACATAGTCAACACTTACAACACAGATTTTATTTGCTCCCCAAAACTAATAGAAATGTTAAGTTCTTAATATTTGTTTTGTCGTGCTTTGAATTTCCCTAAATAGAAAAACTGAAAAAATCTAAACAAGATGTCTCTTTTCAATAAGGACTTCATCAATCCATGCATTTCTTAGCTTTGAGTTCAACTTTGATTCCAGTCTATTTTCCTTCACTGTTTAGAAAGACTGAGGGCATCAGGATTTGTATGAAAATCAATTTGTATGAAAATCAAATGCCTATTACACTTTGAATGTGCTGCCCAAGGTTCATGTGTTGTAACTTGATTGTCAAAGCACCAATACTGACAGTTGAAACTTTAACAGGATCAGATTGTGTGAGTGATTAAATTTTTGTTGCCTTAGCAAATCTATTAAGTTCATTATCTCGGGAAGTAGTTATCACTGGAGTGGTTTCTGATAAAAGGAGGAATTCATCCTTTCCTATCATGCTGTCTCTCATGTATGCTCTCTTACTTACATCTTCTGCTAAGGGATGACACACCAAAAATGCCTTCAACATAGGCCCATAAATTAATATTGGACTTCTTAATTCCCAGAGGTTTAATCAACTACAAATCTAATAAAGTTCTATTTTTTATAATTTACACAAACTGTGATATTCAAGTACAGAAGCACAAAATAGACTAAGATGACTTCGATGGTATGATTTTTTTGCCAGTCTGATGAGCATAATTTCACACAGAAATCATCTCTTTCAGTTTTATAAGAATCATCTACATTTCCCAATACAGCTATATTTTTCTAACTTGCATTCCTTTATTCATATTTTTCTTTTCTGGTTTGTAGTAGTCTCCAACATACCATCCTTTTCCTTTCCTTTCCCAGGTATATCTACATGAATTGGCCTCCACAAGTCACTCAAGGTACTGCTTTGAACTTAGTAAAATACTTTGTGAAAATTAATTTCAATTGTTTTAATAATCAACAGACACTCATTTTTATCTTTTGTCTTAATCTACATAATACTTTAATTAATTGCTGTGACTCTCCTCTGCTGGAACACAAATTCAACTAATTTTATTTCATTCCTTCTCTAAAATATCATGCATTGCTTGCACATAATAAACATTTCATCAGTGTTTAATGAGGTATAACAAAAACAGTAGATCTAATTATAAAATTTAGTTAAATAAATACAAATCACTACTTCAGTCCCAAGGAAGGATTACATGGAGACGTGAGAGAGGAGAACATTTGCCTAAGGAGTCAGAGTATTTCAGTAATATTTGGTAATTAACTGGATAGGAGATGTGGCAATCATACCACCTTCTCATTATGTAATATATATTCATAACGTTAAAAATGTAAGTCAATAGTACTCTATTAAAAGTATGCAAAAGTTATGTTATGAGTACAGAATCTAGTTAATTCTATATATGGCAACTGTGATGAAATCTAATATCATATGTAAATATCCTTGTTTAATGCATTTAAAAAGTAGGTTTTTCATACAATGTGATTGCTTATAATAATTTCAAAATATATCTTTCTTTTATACAAGACAGATTAATGTATCAGAATGCAGTGATTAAAAAGAAAAAAGAATGCAGTGATTTAGTTCCACTGTGTGAAGTTAATGCAAAAAAGAAGTTTTACAACATCAACCTTAAAATGCTTTAGTTTATAAGGAACTATTTCATATTTATTGTAGATTATAATAGCACTGAGATTGTATCATTTTTCATTATCAAGTTCTCATGCATAAAAATCAATTAAAATGGGTTACAATGAGGAAAAACACTTCTTTAAATGTTTAAGCCTTTGTATTATTATTGACTATCTTATCATTTTCTTTCCTTATCAAAATACCAGAGAGTTTTTAAAGTATCTTATTCCTTAATCTTAAATTATGGAGCATCTGAATTTGAGACTGATAAAAATCCTTTGATTTAACTTGTCCAGGAAAAAGTCTTTGCCAGTGTTTTGTACTTGGATAATATCATTATCACTTTGTCTCTTTCTATACACAATTTTACTCTTTCTCCATGTTTCCTGGTCACTTTTCTGTTAACCTAAGTGGTATTAACACTGGCCTCAGATTCTCTGATTATCTTTCAAAGATCTATGTACTACCATTATCATGTCCTTACAAATGAATCTATGGTGTTAGAGTTTGACAATCCTCTCATGTTAGGGAGAAGATTTAATAATGGTGTTGCATTAAGGATCTACATGTCCCTAATTATTCTTGAGAAGTTCTACAAAAAGCAAATAAAGATAAGTCTAACCTATTTCAGTATTAATGTTTCCATTTTTTTTCTATATTTTTTCCAAAGTCTATCCTGAAAGCATAGGATTTTAAATACATAGTATAGAGAGTTTTCCATAGATTGTGTCTGCTAGAAATATCCTTTGCCATAATTAGCCAAACTAGCAAAAGGGACAGTGGCTTGGGGTTTTTTTGTTGTTGTTGTTGGTACTGGGAATCGAACTCATGACCTCACGCTTGCAAGGCAGCCACTTAAGCCACTGAGCTAAATCCCCCGCCCAATGGCTTGGTTTTATGTCAGTTGTATCCATAAATTGTTCCATGCTCCCCAAGAAACAAGACGTAAGTTCTTCTCATTTTTATTATGAAACTCTGCTCGCTGCACAGACAGAGGGATTTTCTAGAAATGCTCTGCCTCCATCATTAGATCAATGCCGGATTAAAATGGATTATTGCTTTGCTCTTTTTCAGCAGCTTCCCTTTAAAAGGCCTAAGGGAAGGAGAATTTACAAACATTTTATACACCTGAAGATCTAGGCCAAGCTACTCAATATCTTGATATGATTCCTGTTGTCCTAAATGGCTGAAATATTATCTTACCTTTACGATGTTCCCCTCTTTTGTGGAAATGAGCAGCCATATTTTTCTAGCTCTCTATTTCTCAAAACAATAATTAGAAAGTAACGATGACAGAGGGAGGAAAACAAGTAAAGTTTGTATCTATTTTTCCCAGAGTCCAGTTTTATCTTTAATTCAGCCTCTGCTCACACCCATTCTAAACGATACACTGAGTGGAACTAGGGATTCCCTTTCTCATACTTTCATAACTATTTTCATATTTTGAAAAGACTTCAGTAAACTTTAAGCTGTCCTCTGTTGAAAAGTTCAGAAAGCTTTCTCATCTCTGAAGATCACACTTTGCTGAGTCTCCGATCTCAAGTGGCTAGATATTTAGACAAACGTATTAATCATCAAACACAGATGGAAAATATACCATACAAAATGTCACCATTGTGGAGGTTTATGATGAACATTAACACCATAAATCTTAAAACCATGCTATAGTAGACACATTTGTTTAATTTATTTTCACAAGGGTTTTCTCAAATTCGTTTGTCCTTGTAATATTTGTTTTTTTATTATAGCTAATGAAACCAGGATTCTCTAGAACAAATTTTAAGATGCACAGATAACTTCAAAGACACACTTTTTAAAAAAGTAAAAATTGAACCACACAGAAAATTATTAAGAAGAAATACAGAACCAGCAAAAAGAAAACAAAATAAAATGTAATTGCACACTAACTGTAAACTAACTTTCTAAGCTCTCCATTTCTCTCCTTTTTTTGCCCTCTTAGGACCCACTAGCTGTTAAAATGATCAGAAAAACAGTTGCTAAATATGAGTTTCTGAATGACTAACATTTTCTTTCTTCAAATATAGATGAAGAATAATATGAAAAATAGAAATTTGAGATTCTTTATTCATCTATTTTCTAATAAAATGCATCTATTTTACTTCAGATTTCTTGCCACACATATGCAAACCACATGATGACATAAATGAACCAGTAAAATAATGAGTTTCCCATATTATTTTGCCTTCTTAATAAGAACATTAAACCAGAAAATGTTGATCTTACCTATTTATACCAGTCTATTATGTCAAAGCAAGCTAATAATAAAAGTGTGAGATATTTGTTAATCAAATTGAACGGGTAACCATACAAAACGTTTGAGTTAGAAATTAAGATTTCCAAAACAAAAGATCATGTAGATTATCATTTTAATATAACAATTTAAGACTTTCTAAATGTTCTTATCTCAAATCATAAAGTTTTTATAGTATTTCTAAGCAATTGCTCTGAGACCTTCAAATTTTATCCCATTATGTCATTTTAAATATCCACATTACAGAGTCACCCTCATTGGTAATGCTTATTAGGTTCATTTCTTTGTGTAATAATCCATTATAATGAACTCATGCTATCATTTCACCTCCAACCCACAAGGACTTTCTGTTTTATAAACACTGCTTTGAAGCTAATACCTTCATTTCCCTTGCAATTTTTTTCCATGACCAGATTCTAAACTTCATTTAAAGTAGCAAAGAAAGATTAAGCTATTTGCATTTCAATTTTAATTCTCATTAATATGCTTAGTATTGAAATAGTTACTCTTTCTAAGTAAATATAATCTTGACCACTGATGATCTTTGAAGGTGTAGTCATTTTTTCTGTTAAGTTTTCAATTTTTCTTTGCAGACTTATGCCATACTTTTGTACAGTTGATCATGGTATAGGGAAAGTACAGAGAAAGTACAATTTAAGGTATGAATCTTGAAAGAATAATAAAAATGACTTTTATTTATGTATTTCTGATAATATATATAATGATGTAAAAGTTAAGAAGCTCCAAATGTGTTTTTTTCAA
The DNA here is from genome assembly GCA_004027295.1 of Dolichotis patagonum. NCBI lineage: Eukaryota > Metazoa > Chordata > Mammalia > Rodentia > Caviidae > Dolichotis > Dolichotis patagonum. The sequence goes on from PVJX010000416.1 coordinate 255,913, forward strand.
CTAATTCCTCAATTTACAATCAAATTTGCTTTTGGATTTAGGTTTCCTTCTCTTCATATATTTAAATTTATTTCAATCCATGGGAAACAGAAAAAATTTACCTTAATATTGTTATAGTTTTCAGTGAGTCTCAGGCCATCAGAAATAATTAAATCATTTACTCTCTTAAACAACATTTAATCTGTGAAAATCAAATGTATTTTTCAATAAAAAATTATTACTTTATGTTTTGAGTTCTAATAGAGATGCATACATTTTATATATGTTACAGATTAGAATATCATAATACTACTTTTATCAGGAATAATTATGAAAAACAGACATAGCCCTTGAAGAAAGTTTCATTTCACTTCATTCCAAATACTTTGCAGAGTTTAGACTCACCATAACATCACTCATATTGATAGAAGTATGTATTATTCAACAAAGACATCAGATTATGATGCAGAATAACAGCTACAAATAATAAAAGGAGTATAAAATTAAACAATTAAACAATTTAAAATCTAGTAATAATAAAATCATAATTTTCCCTCTAAAGGTATTGAATTAAAATTCTAGTTTTAAACTTCGCATCTTAAAATGATGGCAGTGTACTTTTAGCACTTCAAATATTGTGCCTAATTTAGTCCATTTCTGATTTCAAGAGGAAGGTTTAGTTTTCTGCATAATCATCATTCTAATGTTAAGTATTTTCCATTTTTAAGTTTATATTTTGTTGAATATTGATAAATTCTTATATTACATCATCTTCATAAATACAATCCCTTTTAAATTATATCTTGTTTCAATAGTATATACACTTACTCTACATTTTGGGAAACAGTATGCCACATATGCCATGATGACCACATAGAATTATATTTCCTACTGACATGCTTGATGCCTTATATAACTCCATCCTATCAAGTTTGCATAAAGAGGTTAATTTTCAGTAAGGAATTTGTCTGAGTGCATATCTGACCTTCAGTGATACATACACATATTATTTTATGGATAAAATAAAAATGTATCCTATAAAATGTCAGTGAAATTTAAGAAAAAATACAACCTGCCTTTCAAAATACTGGTGTCTGGAAATAAATTTATGGTACTATGTTCTTTGAAGCAAACTTACAGTATTATGTTCAATATTTAATTGTGTATTGTTTCTTAACATACTCTGCTGATCTACTAATCCTCAGTATCATTGGATATATTTCCGCATCTTTAGAAAATCTCTCACTATCAGCATATCAACTAAAGCCCTGTATATCTTTCAAATTACAAATGAAAACAACTTCAGTTGGAAAATAAGCACTTGAACTTCTACTCATCTACTGTTAACTGCTTCTTTCAAAATTCTGCCTGCAAAGTTTGTCCATAGTTCATATGTCTCTCTTTTTTACATTTGTATTTCCATTTCTTTATACATCTACTGTCTTAGTTACTTTGCTTTCATTGTTGAAACAAAATACCAGATGCCCAAAATTAAGGGAGGAAAGGTTTATTTAGCTCAGTTTGTAGAGGTTTCAGTCCATAATCAGCTGGCTGCAAGGAAGGGTGGCATGGCAGAAGAGCAAAGGTTCATGGGAGTGGAAGACAGCAAAGGCAACAGGAGAGAAACAAAAAGTATCTTTCTGCCTCTTTTATCGTATCCATACTGCTGAGATTAGGGCTGTGCCAATCCAATAAGTGGACTGATGCAGCAATCACCCACCCTCAATCCCAGCATTCTTAATCCTAGCACTGAACCATGAATCAGTCACAAATCGGAGATTCAGCCACCTGCCACTAGCCCCATCTAAAACTGCATGAAGCTTTGGGGGACCATCTATCTAACAAACTGTAGCATCTATCTCTTCATTTTATTTGTGCATTCAGTCCTTTTTTTACTGGCACACTCTTTGTATATAATAAGTATCAAATGCAGGAGTATTGGGGACACTTAGGTCAGGCATTTCTTTCCCCCAGTATTCAGGACTACGTATCTGCCTATTTGCCATCTGTGTTCTGGAAAGTGCTCACTTGTTTCAGTGCTGTACCAAGCACAGCAGGAAGCTTCATGGGTGGTGGGTGGTGGTGACTGGGGTTGAGTACAATGTAGAGAGCGAGGAATACAAGTTAAGTACCAGAAGTAACAGTCTAGAGCTGTTTACATTAGAGCCCTCTCTACCTCAGTGATCACATGTTTTAAATACCAGTCACTTGTACATCTGTATGTTTATTATGATACATCATTCTGTCCTAGTTTTATGTTCTTTATTTGTTGGATCATAGACCTTATTTTCATTTTCTAATTTCATGCTTACAAAGCATTCTATTGATTCCAATTTAGCTTCTCATGTTATTTTTTTTTCCTAAAATGAAAAATATGTGCTAGCCTGACAAGCTGAATCAAGTTCTATTAACAGTAAGGAATTTTATAGGAAATTAATGTATCTGTACCCTGTTTCATTAGAAATGAAACTCACAATTCTTGCTTGTGTGATATGTGTGTATTGGAAGCATGTACTTCTTTTAGACTTTGAGAAATGATACTTGTTTATAAGTAGTGGAGTAAAAAAAAGTAATTTATTTCATTGGAGTTTCTGTTCTCCATTTTTTAAGGACATTTAATCTTCTCAGATTTTATGTAACACTGTTTCCCCAGCATAAATTCTAAGTTTCCAGAAGAGCAAGATCCAAGAAAGAAAGAAAGGCTTTGAAGAATAATCAGATTTGGCTCTATTCTAGTGTTGCTTCATTTCTATGCTCATTTTCTACCGCTAATCATTTATTAGGATGTACCAGAACTAATAGAAGAGATAGAAAGAAAAGTAAGATACCATCCATTTCTCTAGACCACTGCAAGGAGCAGAGCAAGCAAGTAACCTGTGTGGGAGACAGGCAGAGAGTATAGCTGCTGCCATCTACTGAGGGCATAGGGGAAGCAGCTGCCTTCTTATGCCTAGAATGAGATAAGACAAGTAAATATTAATGGCAATGGCAGTTTAACTATCGTTTAGAGAAGAGGCAAATAAACAAAGTAACCTGTAATTATGATATTGTAATCACACAACTTTAAGAAACTCAGTGTTACTAAGTCTATATAATATATTCCAAGATAATGTTGTTGTAATTGTAATTTCTTTTCTCTAGGGGAGCTCTATCAGATTGCAGGTTAAATACAGGAAAATGTCTTCCTTTTCACTGCTTTTATCTTCTGGGATAATAGAGTATAATTTTCTAAATGAATTTTACTTGGAAATGAAGGAATGATAAAATAGAATTTATAAACAAGTAAATGGTTATGTAACTATCTCAAACTGGTATATATAACTACTTAACGATTCTACTTAATTGTTTAGTTGTAATTTTAAGACACAAATTTCCAAAGTAGGAATATTTATTTCTGAACCAAAACTGTCTTTTTGAACTCATGTATATAGGCATTGCCCTCAGTATGCCTTTTTTTTTTTTTCTGGAGCTCATCTGTAACGTACAAGGTGCACCAGTTTTTCCTTTTGTCCTCCTAGACATCTCAAGCTCCTGCCTCTTCTTTCCACCTCAGTGTGCCTAGTCTTAGCATATGGATTGTCATACTAGCGTACAACTTGTCCGAACTAGCTCAGCTTTCATTCCCTGAAATTCTTTCTTCACACAAATTTTGAAGAGAACATTTTAAACATATAAAATTTCCCACTTCCTTATAGAATAACCCTACAACAAAAGTGGAAATTTATTTTCAAGGCTCATTATTTTAAACCTCGCTTTAAAGCTGCTCACTGCTAACCTCTCTACCTGTAGCTTTGCCAGTCACACGCGAACCATAATGACTGTGTTGTTTCAGTAGCTATGTGCTTCTATGTTCCACGATTCTGTATTTCTTTTTATGTTGTCTTTAGATGTGTCTCTTCAATCCTGCCATTTGCAGGATTGAGGTTTATCCTCAAAGATCATGCTTAACCTATGTTATTTACTGTGCTCTAAGAATTTAGCATATTCTGGAGACCGCTTTTTTGCACACTGGATTAATTGTGCCTTATTGCAGTGTAAGTGGCCCGAGAAAAGGGCATACATCTGTTACCCTGACCAGTGCCCCTGTAACCGCCATAGTGTTCGGTACATAGTAATAATAGCATTACTAGTTTTGGGTGAAGTTATTGATGGATAATGCTAAGGTAATTCAAACTGAGGTGTCTCTCTTGTAGCTTGACTTATTACAGATAGCTTTATATATCTTTCCTCCATACAATCCCCTTTTTTGAGCAAGAGTTATCTCATAGGCAGTTAACAAATGATCATTTTTGGCAAAAACTGATGATAATATTCTCAGTTTCCTTGGACACCCTTTTTCTATACCAGCTACTGCGTAGTGAAGAGGAGAATGTGTCTTCCAAAGCCGATTTTTGCTTTACTGCCCTTCTGACTTGATGTCTGAAGGCCTCGCTAGTCCAGGGTTAACGCAAGTGCCAGAGCCAGTCACGTTTTCTCGTCACTGTCCAGCTAACATCTTCGTGCCACCGTCTCACAATACCATTTAAAGCCTCTTAACTGCCAAGGATGTCTAGTGTTTGACATTTATCCACAATTTATTAATGATAAGAAAACCTGGAGTTTCTCTTTGTGCTCTGCCTTTCATAGCAGAGACCCACAGTATACAATCACTCCATAACAGTCAACACTTGTAAAATCTAGTGTTTAATCTCACATAAGTCTTAAGCATTCTAAGTAGCTTCTCCTATGAAAGTAATTTTAAACTGATTTAAAATTTAAAAATATATTTTCATTCTAGCTGCTTAAGATGACTCACGTTTAAGTGACTGGATACATTGAGGGGAGTAGACATGTTAGAAATTCTGTCAAATAAAAAATGATTGGTAAAGCAGACTTCAGAAGGAACAAACTCTCAAACTTGCTTGACCTTTTAAGAATTACGAGAGATCTGGAGTGAGTGAGAATTACTTTTCCCCTCACATCTCATATACTTAAATTGAAATAGTCAACAAAAATATTTTTGATGAAAAGAATAAATATTTTTTAAATGTTACTGGAGTGTGCTTTAGGAATTCAGTAATGACTAACATAATGTCTTCTTTGACCTCTTCAAACATTTTAACCATTAGCTTTTTGAGTTCTTTGCCTGAACTTATTACACTACAGGGAGATTTTGGAAAGTTATGAATTTCTTGAGGCACCTTGTATTGTCATAATTTCTGTTTATATGTGGAATACTATAGACAATTTGGGGTAAAAGACTTGTCAGTGTAGCACAGGTACCTAGCACTGTTTGCAAGGAAAGAACCTTCATTAATAACAGCTACATGCCAAGAACTATCATTAATAACAGTCATGTTGGATAATAGGAAAAGGGTTAAAAAAGTTTGAGCTGTATTATGTTCATGTACCTAGTCACTACGATGAGGCATCACTACCTACAAATATGTACTACAAAAAAGGCATAATATTTGAAAAGAACCAATCATATCAGTGTATTGATGTGTATAACCTTATCTATAATGGCATCAGTATTATCTATATCTATAATTTGGAAACAGTTTAGCAAGGGTTTTTTTTGTTATTTCAATAACCAAGAAATACCGTGATTAGTAACAAAGTGCTAAAAGACAGAAAATTTTAGAAATAATTTTAAAATACATAAAAAGGAAAAATTGAGAAAAAAAGATTTAAAAGAATAAAGACAAGAAAAAATCAAGTACCCTTTGGTGATATAAATTTATAACCATAAATTGAGATGGGATAGAGAGAGACTTTGACCAGATATTTGTGGGGGGTAGAAAGAAAAAAATAAAAAGAGGTTTTTTTAAAGAAAGAGTAGGCTAATCTTTATGAAAATAGTATCCAATATAGAAACCAGCAGAAACCCCAGGAGAAGACCTAAGCAACAGCTTTTAGTCAGGGAATCCCTCACAGATCAGCATAAAGCACCATAGGAACAAGAATGACGTTTGTATCCATATTCGCTGTCGTTTGCATCCACATTCAAGTCTGTCTCACGCACTGTAAAGAGAACAGCAAAGGAAAAAGTAATTTTATGACAGGTTCATATGAAAGAAAGGAGGGTTAGGGGAGCAGCTGTGGAGGAGTGATGGAGGAAGTGAGCAAAGAGATTGTGGGGGGCACTTCAGGCCGGGTGAGAGTGGGTATGGAGACCGAGACTGATTAGTGACTGACAGGAACAGTAACCTCAGAAACCTATGAAGTGACCCTTTGGGAGGGGAAAACATAAGATATTAAAATATTGTAGCATTTATATTATTATAAAAGACAGAAAAGGGTAGAAAGAATAAACAAAAAGGAAAGAGCTGAGATACAGGCAAAGGCAGAAAAGAAAAATAACAAATGTAAGGAAATGATTAAATTGTAGATAAGAGAATAGATAGGACTGCTGTATCCAATTATTGAACTAACAGTCAAGAAACAGCCTGTGAAGAGGCAAACGTGACTTCACTACATGGAATGTTTTATAGACAACAGCAGAAAACATAAATGAATAAATATTTCTACATCTGTATCTATATCTGTATCTGTTCAAGGTCCTGCCATTCAAAAAGTTAAAATTGTAAAAGAAAGAAAAAAAGCACAGAAAGAGAGAATGACAGACAGACAGACAGACAGACACACACACACACACACACACACACACACACACACACACACACAGACAAAGAGAGAGAGACAGAGAACAACAACACAAGCCCACAAAATCATGAAGGGTGCTGTGTCTGGGAGCCTCTGGTGTTCTCAGAGTGTCTCAGTCCGCAGTGCCTCTCCTGACAGGGCGCAACCTAAGGTCCTGGTTGAGAACACGCCACTGGCTCTGTCACCTGCCCCAGCTAAGTCACTTTTCTCCAGTTCCCGTTCTCTCTATGTGGAGCTGTGTTCCAGTCCCACCAGCCTTTCTCTACACAGTGAATTTTGTGGTCCCCTGATTCAGACAGAAGCAATATTTCCATCCCTGTGTGCTGTGCCCATGGCTGTTCGTGGCTGCTCTTATTCCCGGGTGAAGGTAATATTCCTGCTTGCCAAATTTCAGTCTATCTGGTTTTACTGGTTTCGGAGTCAGAAGGAATCTCCACCACAGGAGCTCATCTTGGTTGTTTTTCCTACTGATCATGAGTTCTAGATTCTCAGAGTCACAGAGGATGACTAACCAGTTGATGAATTCAGAAGAGAGCCCTTCTGAGTGGAATTCAGCAGCACTTTGTGGGCAGATGGTGTGAGGGAGCCTTCTCCACCCCCAGGCTCTGCTAGCTACAGCCACTGTAATTCTTAATGTGCCATATACCCTTACATATCTGTGTCTGAGTCCCCAAAAGACTATTGCTTTTACTCCTCTCCATCCCCAGAACTGACAACTGCTAACTTAATCTTTGCCTTCTGAGAGACTCTCTGCTTGTACTTTTCTTAATTCCTAGATCCCAGGAGGCGATCTTTTGTATCGCCTTCGCAGCGCTCTGCCTCAGACAGGATGAGAGTTAATCCGCATAGATACTGGGAAGTGGTTGCTAGACTGCGCATTAATCGGTAGCCCAACCCCCATTGCTGATTTGGGTATTCTGCCTTCATGGGAATTTGAACTTTTCCCAACATGACATGCTCCAGGCAACTGGATTTTAAGCAGTTCCAGTGTCAAGAAGCACCATAATTCTTATCTAAATGCCCCTGTTACTGGATTTTGTCTGATGGGCTTCTTCAAGTTTCTTTGCTGTGGTTAGGTGATTTGTTCACTCCCTAAGATGAGTACCTATGAGCATTTGTCAATGGTGACCGTCCTCCAAAGGTCTCACGGTCACTGCTGTCTCTAGATTCTCTCCTGGAGGCAGTTCTCATGAAATGTATATCCTTAAAACACTCTAAGTATTTTTAAGTGATTAAACATTAAGCATTTTTATATGATTTTTTTTTTTTGCTTTCTACTGTATAACCTGGGCTGTTAGTGACACACTGTTCTCAGCCTTCTAATTGCTTCTTCTACCAACTGCCACAGCCACTTAGCACAGCCAATGGGTTAATATTCTACTGACGTGAAAAGAAAATACCACAGATTTGAATCTTAAAACAACACAAATCTATTATCTTACTATTTGGGAGGTCCAGACTCTGCAAAGTTCCTTGCTGAGCTATAATCAGCGTTCTGGTAAGAGTGAATGCCTGAGGCAGTGTCTAGTAGACAATCTACTTCTTTGCCTTTTTCAGCTTGGAGAGTCTGTCCGCATTTCTTGACTCTTAGTTCTCCTTTTCTATTTTCACAGCTACCAGAAACATTGCCCTGTTCCGCTCTACTTTCCCATTTGTATGCTTCTCTCTTTGTCCAGTTTTAAGATCCATTTCAATTATGTTGTATCTACCAGGAAAATTTAGAAAAATCTTCTCCTCATTAAAGGTCAGATGTTTAATGATTATGATGGCATTTATCGTCTTGATTTTTTGACATATCTTAACATATTGCCGATTTGGAACATTAGGACACTTTGGATGGACATTACTATGGGAGATCATGTGTCACTGTATTTTCCTACCAGTGTTTCTACATCATTCCCTGGAGCTGCTGTAATGTGCTGAATATTATATCCTTTATTTGAGGTCAGCTATTCTTTCAGTTAAGTACTGAGACTGTCTCTCAGATTTCTTTACCTTCTTACTATAGAATTTGAGAGGCCTATTTGTGTGATGCCCAGGAGACATTCCAGCTTTAAGTCTTACACTTAGCATTAGTCACCAGTTATTCACTTACAGTCTTTTGTTATCTTTTCTCAAAGCAATCAAGTTTACTGATTCTACTATATGTACTATTATTATTTCCTCTGTCATTTAAAAAGGGCTGATATATTGTGCAGTTCCTTCACCCCCCACCAAATATTCTACTCCAGCTGATCACAGGTGAAGGTTTTGAAAATCGCACTGCTATTTGGGCCAAGAACTCTGTATGTTCTGCTCCTCAGTTATGAAATTCTCATTTCCAGAACTCAGAAGAGTGCAATCCAGCTCAAAATTTCACCCAAGTATTTTATTTCTGAGACAAATCTTGCCCTAACATTTTCAAGTCACTCAGAATCCAAAATCTAAAATAGAATTTAGCTTATAGGAAACATATTAAATAGTCTTGAAGTAGTTTCTATAAATAAGAAATGAACAAAAAGTATGCAGGCAGGAAACAAATGGGGTAAGTAATCAAAACAACATAAAATTTCATGTAGAACAGGGCATTCTGATAATCATATGGAAATATAGTGGCCTTAGAGTATATTGTTTGTTGCAACTGAAACAATTCTTGAAGCATATAGAGAGTGGATGGCTATATAACATTCCCATTCCTAAAAAGGGTCTTTCTCGTCATTCTGTTTTGGCCCCGAAAACTACTTTTCCCATTGTATTTTGTTTTAAGAAATAGAGATAGAGCACAACATATATCCTTAATCTAAAGAACAGTCACATTATAGTCAGATCATGACAAAAGAGTAAATCTAATACAGTCTTTCTTGAAAATGAGAAGGAAATTAATATTGTCAGAATATATAAATTAATATCTACAAAGTTGGATGTCATATATAAATTTCACATGCAGTTTATATTGAAGGTAAAGAATTGAAGTTTTGGTAAAATTATTCTCCTATAGTAAACAACAATTTGAACTACTTTTCTAGGTTTTTAGCTTAGAATTGCCTTTGCTATTCTAGGTCTCTTCTGGTTCCAGATAAATTTTAGGAGTGATTTCTCTAGATCTATGAGGTATGTTAGTGGTATTTTGATTGGGATGCCATTGAATCTGTATAGTAATTTTGGGATAATGGCCATTTTTACAATGTTTGTTCTTCCTATCCATGAACAAGGTATGTCTTTCCATTTTCTGAGGTCCTCTTCGATTTCCTTTATCAGGGTATTATAATTTTCCCTGTATAGATCTTTTACTTCTTTCGTGAGATTAATTCTTGAGTATTTCATTTTTTGGATGCTAGTGTAAAGGGTGTAGTTTCTCTTATTGCTCTCTCAGTACTTTTGTTGTTAGTGTATAGAAATGCTATTGATTTTTGTGTATTGACTTTGTATCCGGCTACCTTGCTGAATGTGTTAATTATATCTAGGAGTCTTTCAGTAGAGTTTTGGGGGTCTTCTATGTAAAGTATCATGTCATCTGCAAATAATGATAATTTAACTTCCTC
>PVJX010000417.1:0-43172 GCA_004027295.1 Dolichotis patagonum
ACACACGAGGTCTGCTTCCAAGGCCTCTACATTTTGGCATGAAGGTTGTCCTCAGTTGATTTAAAAAAAAAAAAAAAAAACAACTTTTTTTTGTTGTTGGTTATACAATGCACACAACCTGGAGTTTACCCTCTTGACTGTGTGACACGCACTGGCATTAAGTAGATGCACATTGTTTGCCACAGTGCCCATTGTCCACCCACTGAACTCCTATGAGTGTGCACATTTGAGACTCTGTCCGCAGAGTCTGTCTCCACACCCTGGCCCCTCCCACCATACTGCTTTCACCTCTGTGAGTAACCACAATGGGACCTCCTGTGAGTGGACTCCTGTGGCACTTACTTTTCTTTCTTTCTTTCTTTCTTTCTTTCTTTCTTTCTTTCTTTCTTTCTTTCTTCCTTCCTTCCTTCCTTCCTTCCTTCCTTCCTTCCTTCCTTCCTTCCTTCCTTTCTTGTACCAAGGATCAAACTCATGACCTCGCACTTGCCAGTCAGGTGCTTATGCTGCTGAGCTAAATCCCCAGCCTGGCACTTGTCTTTCTATGACTAACCTATTTCTTTTGCCCTCGGCGATTGTTGTTGCTAATGTATTTAGTGGCCCTCAGTAGAAAGGACTGTTTCTGCTGCTTTTGTAAAAATCTGCCTTTTAACTATGCTGAGCCCATTACTGCCCTCTGTGGCCAGTGAGCAGGACCCTGGTGGAGAGACCGTGCTGGGTGTTGGCAAGGGGGGTGGTCCTGTCCCTGGGCCCTGCCTGGCCCATGTGCCTGCACAGAGCATCGAAGGGGCCAGGCAGACACACGCAAGACGTGTCTACCTCGGCCCCAAAGACTGCTTCATGAGCTTGAAATTGCAGAACTTTCCGACACCACAGTGCACATTAGATCCTGGGACTGAGCTGGGGGGTCTCACCGACTTTGGGTTTGCTCCCCCTGCTCAGCTCAGCACAGCTGGAGGAGGGGGTGGTGCTAGCCTCTGTGTGGGGCTAGGGACGCTCCCATTTCAAGGGGCCTCAGTATCCCAGGCTGTTCTAACCTGGACTTGCCTGCCCTCCCCAGATGCTGAAGTTCCAGACAGTTAAAGGGGGCCTGAGGCTCCTGGCGATCCGCCGAACCTCCACCGCCTCCGCTGCCTCCCCAAATGTCCGGCGCCTGGAGTACAAGCCCATCAAGAAAGTCATGGTGGCCAACAGAGGTGAGCCCTCTAGGCTGGCAAGCGGAGCCTGGGCCAGGCCCACCGAGCTCCCTCCTCATCCGCCTGCCTCCGCCCACCTGCTTCTCTAATGACCTGGGGCCTTAACTTCTTGCCATTGCCCCAGGTGAGATCGCCATCCGAGTGTTCCGGGCCTGCACGGAGCTGGGCATCCGCACTGTGGCTGTGTACTCCGAGCAGGACACGGGGCAGATGCACCGGCAGAAAGCGGACGAAGCCTACCTCATCGGCCGCGGGCTCACGCCGGTGCAGGCCTACCTGCACATCCCCGACATCATCAAGGTGGCCAAGGTGAGCTGGTCCCAAGTCGTGGAGGTGGGTTGGAGGGGGAGGCCGCAGAGACTGAGGGGCACCTGCCCACCTGCCCCACCGCAGGAGAACAATGTGGATGCCGTGCACCCCGGCTACGGATTCCTCTCGGAACGCGCAGACTTTGCCCAGGCCTGCCAGGATGCTGGCGTCCGCTTCATCGGGCCTAGCCCAGAGGTGGTCCGCAAGATGGGTGACAAGGTGGAAGCCCGGGCCATCGCCATTGCTGCAGGTGACACACAGCTTCTCATGAGGGGCTGGCAGGGAAGGGCCAGCAGGAGCATTTATTTCTCCATGGCAGTGTTACAGGGACTCTAGCTGGTTACAGAACCCCCTGTACCTGTCCCCCAACAGGTGTCCCTGTGGTCCCTGGCACGGATGCCCCCATCACTTCCCTACACGAGGCCCATGAGTTCTCTAACACCTATGGCTTCCCTATTATCTTCAAGGCCGCCTATGGGGGCGGGGGCCGTGGCATGAGGGTCGTGCACAGCTATGAGGTGAGCGGAGGTGCAGATGTCACCGAGGGCCGGGAGCAGGATGGGCAGACCACTGTGGGGCCTAGGACGTGACCTCTGCAGGGCTCTGGGAAGTGGCTGGGGTCACAGCAGAGGAACACACCGGGCCAGGGCCCAATGTCCGTCTGGCCTTGCTGGCCCTCCCAGGAGCTGGAGGAGAACTACACCCGGGCTTACTCTGAGGCGCTGGCGGCCTTTGGGAACGGAGCACTGTTTGTGGAGAAGTTCATTGAGAAGCCGCGCCACATCGAGGTGCAGATCTTAGGTGAGTGGGGGACGTCCCTGAAGTCTCAGCCTGGGCTGCCTCGCCCGGGCGGCAGGAAGCAGGAGCTGACATCTTCCTGGTTTACAGCTGCCAAGTCCTTCCAGGGAACTAAGGAAAGGGGCTGTGGGGACTGGTGACAGTAGGGTTTCACCAGCTCCCCTGCTAGCAGCTATGCTTCACAGCAAGCTGGCCCTGTCTGGCCAAAGTGCCTAGGTGGGGGCTCTGGGGACATCCAAGAGGCATCTGGATTCCAGAAAAGGCTGAGTCTCAGTTACTGTTGCCCCAGGGGACCAGTATGGGAACATCTTGCACCTGTACGAGCGGGACTGCTCCATCCAGCGGCGGCACCAGAAAGTGGTCGAGATCGCCCCTGCTGCCCACCTGGACCCCCAGCTTCGCACGCGGCTCACCAGCGACTCTGTGAAGCTTGCTAAGCAGGTGAGGGAGGGTGCTCCGGGGACGAGGCAGGACAGGACAGGAGCCTCTCCCAGGGCAGGCATCACAGTAGGGGACCTGGGGGACCAGTGGAGAGGCTGCTGGGGAGCATAGAGACCAAACTGACCCTCAGGGAGGGGCAAAGGGGTCTCCTGGAGGTCAGAATGCACTTGGCCTCCTCTCTGTGGGACAGTTGGGCCTGCAGCCCAGAGTGGCTGAGAAGGAAGAGACAAGCCCTGCCATTCACACTCAGGGAATACACACGCACGTGCGCGCGCGCGCGTGCACACACACACACACGGCTTCCCTTTGGTATCAGCTCACAACCGAATAAAGGGATGAGATTGCCCCTTGCTCACTCTTAACTTCTCCTGTGTCACATTTGTCACATCCACTTCCTCACTGATGCCCCTCTGCCTGCCTCTGAGTCTCTGGAAGTGCCAGTGGGGGCCCCTGGGTTATACAGCAGCAGGAGATACTGAGCTATGCACCCTTCCAATGACCTGGCCCAGCCTAGCCTGGTGGCACCTGCGCCAGCAGACGTGTGGCAGGGGCTCTGCCTTCTGCTCTTCCTTGGGCCTGGTTCCTTAATGCCCAGGCGAGGCCGCACTATCCTAGGTTCCAGCCCTGAGGCCTCCAGAGCTGTGCCGCCTCAGCCCTCCCAGACAGCCTGGGCCCACAGTAGGTGACAGACAGCAGATGACCCCTGCCTCCCCGGCAGTGGAAGCAGGGCCATGCTCCATGGGTCAGGGCCTCCTGCGGAGCTGGAAAGGCGTGGTCTCACCTCGACCTTGCCTAGGTCGTTACTCGTGCCTTTGACACTCACAGTGGGTTTAGGGGAGCCCGTGTGCCTCTGGTGTGATGCTGGCAGCATTAGAAGTGAAGCTGGAATTAGGGTTGCAGTCTGAGAAAACCGTCATCTGCTGGGTCCTCTCAAGTGACATCTTGAGAGGATGAGACGTGATGACAGAATAGAGGAGACAGGAACTTTCTGGAACTCAATCTATGGAGAGCAGGGTCCAGGAAGCCCAGGTCTCCAGGTCTAAGGGGCAGGCAGGCCAGGAGACAAGGGCGCAGGCATCGCCAGCTCCAGGGGAAGTGTCCTGCATCCCGGGTATTGGCTCTGGGGCAGGGCTGGTGGCTGCTGTCCATCTGTCTGTGGGCAGCATTGCTGCAGGCTGTTCAGTCCTGGAAGGCACCTTATGGGTGGGTCCCCGTGGACACCCCCTTACCGCCATGGCACCTGCACCCGGCTGCCCCCACAGGTGGGCTACGAAAACGCTGGCACCGTGGAGTTCCTGGTGGACAAGCATGGCAAGCACTACTTCATCGAGGTCAACTCCCGTCTGCAGGTGGAGCACACGGTCACCGAGGAGATCACAGAGTGAGCCAGGGCCCAGTGGGAGGGGCGGCAGGGGTCTTCCGTCACCTGGCCCCAGGGTCACCTGGCCCCAGGGCAGCAGCTGGAGGGCACTTCCTGCTTCTGCAGTAGAGAACAGGAAGGATCCAGAGACTCAACTTTTAGAAAGTTATTATAAAATAAGTTTCTGGGTGTTGTAAAAATTGATACAGAGAAGCGAATCTACATGACCCAGGCCCCCACCCTCACCACGAGGATGCTGATGCCTGCGTGTGGCTGGGTGCCCTCGCCAGGTGCCCCACGGGCACCTCGCCTGCGTCAGCAGATGAAGAAACTGAGGCCCAGGCGTTAAGTCTTGTCCGTGTCACACAGCTGGGACTGGAACCCTGGTCTTTGTCCTGCTTCTAGCTGTGCTGTATCTCCTGTGCACTCTCTTAGACTCTTGGTATGTTTCCTTCCTTAAACAAAAAAACTGTATAATTTGATGCAGTTATGATGTTTGATATAGTTGTTCTGTTTTGTTTTTGATTTTTTGGTACTGGAGATTGAACCCAGGGCCCTCGCACTAAGCTCTATCCCCAGCCCTTTTTTAAAATTTGCTTATTTTTAGTCGGGGTCTTGTTAAGTTGCCAAGTTGCCCAGATTGGGTTCAAACCTGCACTCCTCTTGCCTCAGCTTCATAGAGTGCTGGCATTACAGGTGTGCACCACCACGCCCAGCTAGAATTTGTATTCTACTTTAAAATGTATTGAAGGCATCCCACCAGCCATTATGCTTTCTAAATACTTTTAATGGCTGCATAATATTTTACTATCTGTATATTTCAAAACTCAGGCATGTCACCTTCTATTAGGAAATCAAGTCCTTTTGGCTTTTGTGGTTCAGGGTGTGTCCATTAACACTCGTGTGCCTGTGTCTGTGACGGTGTCTGAGGAGATCCCCGTTAGTAAGGTTAGTTGATCGAAGAATAAGCGGCATCTGGCCTCGTAGCTTTTGAAAAGAACCACAGCGTTCTCTCTCAAGCTTTGGGCATAGACATTTTCTTAAATCTGCCTTTTCTATAAGCAACAATTAGCATGTTTCAAGATACATATTTTGAGTCATTTAAGTATTAAGCCTTGGCCTAGGCCAGCCCACCTCCCCATGGAACGCAACTGGCTCCGGCTCCTCCCCAGCTGCCGGCTGAGGGTGCCCCAGGGCGCTGCCTTTGCCCAGTAGGTGCCCAGAGCCCAGTGCTTTCCTCCGAGGTCAGGGTTACCGTCAGGGCGGTGTCCAGCCGTGTGCTCTGGCCCCACGAGATTGTCCTCTTCCCGCTGCTCCTGGATGCTGCTCTCGTAGGGATGATGGCTTGGATAGCTCTGGAGCGAGGGTTCGGGGTCACACAGGGCTCTGGCCCTCTGTCTCTTCCTCTGATGGGAATGTGAGTGACTGTCGGAGCACTGTCACGATCTGCCGTGGAGGCCCTGCTCTGTGGTCCAGCATGGTCAGCTTCGCTGCTCGGAAGTGGAGTAGCAGGTGATGCCAACATGGAGGAAAATCTGCCTGCATAGTTTCCAGGCCACCTTTACCACAAGTCTCGGTGACAATAAATTTACAACCTGGAGGGCTTGTTTTTAACAGCTGTTCCACTTGAATTTGTTACCTCCTTTGGAGCAGGCAGTTCAGCTGAGCTTCTAAAGCCACACACGTGGGAGTCTTTTGCTCTGAAAGCTTCCCCTGAGGGGGCTTGGGCCCCAGGGCGAGTTTGCCCTCCACGGTCCTCTAATGCCTCAGTCCCCTTTGCAGAGTGAACCTATAGAACTCCTGGGCCAAGGCTCCCAGTCTCAGCTTCACAGAGGCAGGCTCTGGGGTTGGAGACCCCAGGGCAGAGGCGGGCTGAGCACTGGATGGGGAGCTGTGGCAGCGGAGCCCAAGGGGCCCAAGGCCTGTGTCTGCACATGCCCTCTACTGCCACGCTACAGTGCAGCTACGCTCCTGGCCGCATCCCCTGGTAGGAACAGGGCTGGGTGTGGGCCACTGATCAGAGTGGCCTGCCGCAGTGCCCCGCCTCACCCTCCTCCCCTCCCATGTGTCCCTTCCTGCAGTGTGGACCTGGTCCATGCACAGATCCACGTGGCCGAGGGTCGGAGCCTGCCCGACCTGGGCCTGCGGCAGGAGAACATCCGCATCAATGGCTGTGCTATCCAGTGCCGGGTCACAACGGAGGACCCTGCACGCAGCTTCCAGCCCGACACAGGCCGCATTGAGGTAGGTGACGTTTCGATAGAGCAACTGCAGTCTCAGCGAGTGTGAGAGTCTCGCTGCCTCTCCAGGGTGCCTGGGTCTGCAGCACCAAGGTGCCCAGGGGTCCCACAGTTAGGATGAACCCTCACGAAGACTGGTTCAAGCTGGCCTAGAGCACATGGGAGCCAGCCCTTGTCCTAGCATTAGGGCAGAGCACTCCAGGAAGAGCGCACCCTGCACAAAGGCCCGGAGAACCCAGCTGGTGAATCACCTGGGAGCAGGGTCACCACTGTGCTGGAGCAAAGAGCTGGGTCCCGTGCTCAAACCCTAGGCCTTCAACACTGCAGGAGCCCCAAAGCCTCGCTGCGACAGAGCTGGAACTGCTGGCCTCCACCCTGCCCTCAGCCTAGGGGGATAGAGGGTGACTAGGGGTGAGCCAGGCTCAGGGCTGGCAAGGACGAGTGAAGGAGGTCGGCCAATGGCAATGGGCAGTCCAGAGTTTGTGCTTCCTTTGTCCCTCTGTCCTCACAGTGCTGGAGCCCAGTCTCTGAAATCCACTTCCCTCCCTCTCCCCTCTTGTCCCCCTCCCTGGATCCTGCAGATGGGCAGTGCTATACCTGCCCTGCAGTCAGCACCCCCGCATGACCCAGCTCTGAGGATGCGAGACATTGGAGGAGCACAGGGTCTGCTCCAGGGTCCAGGGCAGAGCGTCTGCGCTGGGTAGGGACAGAGTCCAGGGGGAGCAGGATGCGAAGCTGGGCTTCCGAGACCAGGACGCGGAGGTTGGAGTGGGGCGGGGGACTGGGTGGGCCCTGGTGCAGTAGAGCCTGTGGGCTCTGCAGAGCCAGCTGGCTGCCTGTGTTCCTGGAAGCCTCAGAGTCCGTAGGTGGGGCAGCCCCAGGCCTGCGCAGCCCCACAGCCTGACTCCTGGGTCTGGCTGGCCGGGGCAGCCGGGGCCCGGGCTGCAGCTGCCAGCTGCGTGGGTGCTGCCTCTCTCCTGCTCTGCGTCCACAGCCAGCTGCTCAGAGCCCGTTCACCACAGAGTATTTTTAGCTGGCAGTTTCTGCTCACAGCTGAGTGTCCACCCTTAAATATTTTATTAAGTTCTTCTTTATTGAGCGCAGACCTGTGCCCCTGAGAAGCAGAAAGGTGGTGCTGTGGGTGTCCCCAGGTCTTTGGGGGTGTCCCTCCCCACTCTTCCTCTGTCCCTGTGCTGTCCTGAGCATTCACTTGCTTGTGCCAGTATGTCTTGTCACCCAGGACACCTGAAGCTGGTCTCCCCCTCTTCCCTCTGTGACCTTCATCTCTAACCTGTCCTGCCCCCAGGTTCGCTACCCGGCTGCCGGCAGCAGCCCAGTTGCACCCTACGCCTCAGTGTTTCCCTCTTTGCCTCCTGCTCCTCCCAGCCTCCCCTTCAAGAAGGAAGGGGACGTACCTAGGCCTTCCTCATTACCCTTTATTCCAAAACACTCTTCGGTCAGCCTGCTTTGTCTCCTCTTTCTGCTCATTGTCCTGCAGTATCCCCATCACAAGACTGTATTTCCTCCTGCTGGGCAGCCCAGGAGGGACTTGGGTTTAGCTACTGTGGCTGCAGCACCTGGCTGGTGCTGGGTGCTCTATGCACGCTCTAGGACACTCGAGGGGATCTCTAGGTGGAGGGTTGGTCAGGCAGGGGGCAGGAGGCTGGTGAGACCGGCCCCTGCCTGCCAGGTCTGCCTTCCACGCTGCCTCTGTGTGCACACGGGCCTGGAGCTGGCAGGGCCTCGGCCTCTCTGTTTGCTCCCAGCCAGGGCAGAGGCAGCAGCGATGTGGCACTCTGAGGGCCATGCCAGGTTTGCTGGCAGAAGTAGAGCAAAACTTGGCGAGTGGAAGCGGGAGCCCCTGCAGCCCCGGAGCTCAGCTCAGCTGCTGACCTCAGCCTCCCACTGCTGTAGGTGTTCCGCAGCGGGGAGGGCATGGGCATCCGCCTGGACAACGCCTCTGCCTTCCAAGGAGCTGTCATCTCACCCCACTACGACTCCCTCCTGGTCAAAGTCATTGCCCACGGCAAGGACCACCCCACAGCCGCCACCAAGATGAGCCGAGCCCTCGCTGAGTTCAGAGTCCGAGGTGTGAAGGTGAGAAGTGCCACCCCCACCTGTCTTTGCCTTTGACCCTTGGAGGGTCCCATGGTCATTTACATCCTTATCGAGGGGTTAATGTGGCTCTGTGCGATTGGCTTGTGGCTTTGACTTTGTCAAGATCAGTGGTTCCTTAGCCTCAGTGGCATGGGAGACTCTCCTGGTGCCCACTCAGGCCTCAGTGTCCCTGAGCAGACAGGGCCCCTCCTCAGAGGCTTTGGTGCCTGGCGGGAAGGCCTCCCACCTGGTGGCTTGTTTGGGGGAGACCCGCTGTATTTCTTATGCCTATTTCTTAGCTATCCATTGTGTGTGCTCAAGGCTGCCAGGCCCCTTCTGGAAGTCAGGCCCCTCAGGTTTGAGCAACAGCCTGTACTTTGCACAGGATCCCCAGGATTTTCTTAGGCTCCCGGGAGCCCAATCCTGTGTCGATGAGGGATGAGGCCATATCCTCTCTCCAGTCGCCGCCCTCACCTGGCTTGGTATCTGCAGGACAGGGGTTGCACCAGGGACAGCCAAGAAGTGTGGCTGTAGCAGGGAGAGGACAAGGAACTGGCCACATGTCCCTGCCCTCGGGTCTTGCCCAGCTGGCCTTCTTCTGGCTGGTGGTCACCCGGCTGTGAAGATCTGAAATGCCCACCTCTTCTTTGGGCTCCACCTGTTACCGGTGTCTGTAGCTAGAAATGAATCCACAGCCAAGAGATACCGTCTTGTCTGAACAGGCAGCACCGCCGTCAGCTTGGGGACAGAGGCTCAGGCCCGCAGCTGCTATGAGAGTCCCCCCTCCCCTTCCCCAGCTGTGCCAGGTGCTGGCCTCAGCCTCCCCACAGCTTCTCCAGCCCTTGCTGAGGCTCAGCTGGTGTTTCAGGCTGTGACAGCGCTGACCCCCAGGACCCTGTGGTCATTCCTCCCACCTGTCCATAGGCTGTATGGAAGGGGCACCAAGGGCGTGGGAAGTGGGGGGGGGGGCTTCTGCACCTGTGCCACCAGGCCGGGGGTTGTCTTCCCATTCGCCACGGGTCTGTGCGCTTCGGTGGGAAGCCACACAGGCTCCTCGTCCCAGGGCCGTGTCCTGCACTTGCGGTGTGTCCTGCCATTCACTTGCAACACCCTGTGCTCCCTTCACTGTGTGCTTGGCTTCCCAGGCTGGGCGTCTCAGAACTGGTAGTGTGACGGGCCAAACCCACTATGACCACAACAGGTGGGGGGACAACTGAGCTCCCCTGTCCTGTGTATTGTCCTACTGGGACCCTGGCTGCCCCTGTGGTTGTACCCTGGTTGTATCGCTCCCCAGGACCTGGTTCCCTGGGGCCTTAGGACCTCACCCTTGTCCCACACTCCAGCAGGCCCAGGAACATCTCAGGTGGATAAAATGACCATGAACTGCAGCAGGAGGAGGGGTTTTGGTTTCTGGGGTGCTGGTGACCTTCCCAAATATGCACCAGACACACCCTGAGCTTTGTGCTCCTGTTGCCTTCCCACACTGCCTGTCCTGTCTTTCCTCCCTCTTGGGAGGAAACTCCTGACCTCACGCTTGCCAGGCAGGTGCTTATGCCACTGAGCTAAATCCCCGGCCCCACACCTGGGAACTTTATGAAAATATAGAAGACAGACAGTGGCATCCCAGGGTGACAGCCTATAGCAGCCCTGGCACACGGAGTTTCCCCATGAGGGAAATGTACTTCCGAGGACATAGGTGAGGCTGGTGTTCCACTGTGTGTGCATACAAATGTGTAGGCCAAGCCTTCACACACATACCTACCTCCTCCGCCCCAGAACACACTCCCGGATGTGACCAGGAGATATGCTGGTTTAAATAAATGGAAACAAAGTCCTCAACAGAGATGAGGAAAGTGGGCGGCCTGTGTCTGGGAAAGATCACTCACAGAGGGCTCCTGCCCCATGAGAACTGGAGGGGCTGTCAGGGCCAGGTCCCAGCAGAGGGAGCAGAGCAGTGGGCCCCGGCCTGCCTGACTGTTGGCGTGAGGATGACAGTGGGCTCAAGGCTGTGACACTCTCCAGCCAGCCACCTCCCTGCAGCGAGGGCAGGTCGGGGCCATCTTTCCAGGAAAATCCCGTGGCGTAGCTGGCACTGCTGTGCAGGCATGGAAAGAGCAGTGGGGAGCCAGGCACTCTTGCTCGGCCTAGGGGATGACAGGACTGTGTGGGGGGGGGGGTCCTGGAGTGACAGTGGCAGTGAGACTTAGCCCTCTGGGGTGATATTTTACAAATCCAGAAGCCCCCTGGAGACGGTGTGTAGGGCTGCAGGGAGAGGACTCTACTGACCACGCTCAGGAGACAGTTACCAACCAAGTGCCTTTGTGGGGAGGACTGTGCTATCACCCACTTTTCTAGTCACTAAATGTAATACTGCTGTCCCCTCAGACTCCTCACATGCCAGGCGCTGCCAGTGAGGTGCACATGCACTGTACAGTGCACCTGGGCGTCACACACAACGCACCGTGTCCTGTGCTCGCCTGCCAGGCGGGGCATCCTCTGTGCTTATGGACAATGGTGCAGAAGCCCAGGGCCCAGGCAACATGCCCAAACCACGGCTACTCCAGGCCAAGAGACGCCCACTGCCCTGGGCTACCCCTGTACAGCAGATGCAGTGGGCAGGAGCCCAGGCTGCCAGGGTCACCTCTGCTGGGCCTAGCAGTCCTGGCCTTGATGCCTGTGCTGATTTGTATGGCTCTACCAGCCCAATGCCATCCTCCCTGGCCTCCTCCCAGAGACTGAGCAGGATGAGACCCGAGACCAGCACTGAGGTGTCCCCAAACATTTTATTATAAACTGAAACAACACTCCCACTTGGTGGCTGCAGCCCCTGCCTTGGTGGCTCTGAGCACCTATCGGAGGGACTTGTCCCCTTACCCTGGTCTGGAGGCCAGAACCAAGAAAAGGGCTCCCTGTCCCACCAAGTACATGGGGAGCCTGAGGTACCGAGAATAAAAACCAGGAGGGACCCAAGGGCAGTGTGGCTTGTCCATGCCAGGCGGCTGCAGCCTGGGCTCCTCCGGCCCCACTGCTCGTTCCTCAGGGCACAAGAACTGCCCCTCCCATCACACCACACTCTCTTCCAGCTGCTCGGCACTGCCCCCCAGGCCCCGGCACCCTGCCGCCAGCAGCCCCCCATGCACAGAGTGGCTCCGCCGGGCCCAGGCCCCTCCCAGGCGCCTGGCATAGCCGTAGCACCCAGCATCTCCCAGGTCCAGGGAGCAGCTGCGCTGGGGGCGGGGCGGGGGGCTGCGTGGTGGGTGGGGCTTGGGGGTGGGGCTTGGGCCTCCATTGGTCTGGGATTGGACATGGCTGAGTTTGAGGGGGAGGCGGCCATTCCCAGCTCCCCGGCCCCGAACCAGCAAGGCCACAGTGAAGACCAGTAAGGCGGCCACCAGCACGCCCCCCACGGCCACAGTCAAGGTCCCGCCAAGCACGTGGGCCTGTAGGGCATGGCACAGGGGCGTGGCCGGCAGCGTGGAAAAGTGGGCACAGCCCAGTAGTCTGGTGGCTGTGAGGTCGGAAGGCCCTGCGACAGGTGACAGGGCCAGCAAGCAGAGGTCGTAGTCAGCACCGGGCACCAGATGCTTCAATAGGAAGTGGTGGCTGGAGGCTGGGACGATCCTGTTGGCAAGGGCAGGTGGTAAGTGCCCTGTGTTGGTACCCAGCCCCCACTCCCGTCTCCCCAAAGCCAGGACCTCACAGCCCATTTGCAGCCCCCACCCCATGCTCCCAGGTCTAGCTCTGAACAGACCCCCAGGCTAAGAACACATAGACCTTGCATGTTCCCTCAGGAAGGCAGAGCAACAAAGGCACGTGAGTGTGGGGTGGGAGAGGCGGGTGTGTGTACTGACACCCAGCCCCAAGCAAGCAGAGGATGATGTGGGAGGTAATGGCAAAAGCAGAGGCAGAAAACCGTGCCTGTGCTGCCTGGCTGCACTTCAGACACTGGCCACCCCGGCAGGCGGTCAGGGAGGCAGCAGCCATGCCTGTGCAACCTCCTGCCCGGGGCCCAGCTGTCTCCCTGGGCCTGCCACTGCTCCCCCTGGAGTTCAGGGTTGAGTGTGGGGGGAGCCCTCAGAGCGGGAAGTGGTAAAGGCTGGAAGAGGAGGCAAGCAGGGGATGGCTCCTCACCGATAGATGAGGGTCTCGTCCTCACTGCTGTTGTACTGGATTTGGAACATCCACACTGGGTCCGATGGCCGCCCTGGGCCCCAGCTCACCAGTCCTGAGGTGGCTGTCACCTCTGTCACCTGCACAGCTGGCTCAGACTCCAGAATCCCCTCACCCTCTGCAGCAGTTCGAGCTGAGGCAGCAATGTCCGAGGGCCCGGGGCGGCCCCCCTCGGCACTGGTGTTCCCGCCGTGGGGCAAGGCCAGCACCCGGAGCTCTACTCTGGCAGTAGCTTCACCAGCAGGGTTGGTAGCAATGCAGGTGTAGCCTCCTGCGTCTCCAGCGCCTGTCACCCCAATCTCCAATGTCCCATTGGGGAAAGCCCAGGCTCGGGAGGAGTTGCCAACCAGCCGGTCATCAGGGCCAACCCAGTGCATGGTGGGTGCTGGGTCACCAAGAGCACGACATCGCAGCATAGCCCGCTGGCCCTCCAGCACCCAGAGGCGTTGTGTGTGGCGGGCAATGAGGGGTGGCTCACAAGAGAACTCGCCCTCAGGCACTGCCCAGAAGTAGCGGCCAGCCAGGCCCGGTGGGGAGGCGCAGGTCTCCAGGTCGTCGGGCCGGGCCAGCCGCCGCAGCCACAGGAGCTCACAGTTGCAGTGCAGTGGGTTCCCACTGAAGCTCAACACCAAGGGCACAGGGGAGGCCTCAGCATCACGCCCCCGGGCAAAGAGCGGGTCAGGTGCCAGTGTGGCCAGGCGGTTGGAGGTGAGGTCAAGGCGGGAGAGCTGCCCAAGTTGGGCAAAGGCGCCAGGGGGCAGTGCGTCAATGAGATTGTGGTCCAGGTTGAGGGTATGTAGGACAGGCATGGCGCCAATGCCAGCCCAGGGCACCTGCCGGAGATTGTTGTAGGATAGGTCCAGGTCCTCAAGGCTCTCAAGAAAGTCATCGAAGGCCCCCGGTGCAATGCGGCTCAGCTGGTTGCCACTGAGGATGAGGTGCTGCAAGTTGATGGGTCCCCGAAGGCTGCCACTGCCCAGCTCCACCAGCCTGTTGCCATCCAGGTGCAGGGAGCGCAGGCTCTCCAGGTCCCCAAAGGCTCGGGCTCCAATGCGAGTGATGGCATTGCGAGACAGGGTCAGGTCCACCAGCCCTGTCATGTTGCGGAAGTCAGGTGGCCCCAGGGCCTGGATGAAGTTGTCAGCCAACCGCAGCTCCACTGTGCGCCGGTCCACATTGGGTGGCACAAACAGCAGGCCTCGGTGGGCACAGAGGGTGCTGAGTGACTCCGACAGGTTCTGGCAGACGCAGGGCAGCGGGCAGGCAGCCGCTCCACTGGCCAGCAGCAGCAGCAAGAGTGGTGGGGCCATGGTGGGCGCCCTGTGGGGAAGGGCCGCAGCCCAGGCACAGGTGGGGCTGGTGCAGGTGCCCACTTGTGCCCAGAGCACAGTCCCAGAGCCAGCTTCCAGAGCCTGGCCTGGGCAAGAGTTGGGTTAAAGGCTGGAGGGGAACCCCAGGGAGGGAGGAACGCTGGGGCTGCAGAGCCAGGCCCCCAGGAGTTAAGGTCACATTTTCTAAGCATTTAGTGGGAGTCCAGGTGCTGGGGACAAGGTGAGGCATGAGGCAGGAAGCGGAGGTGGGCCCAGAGCAGGGAGGGTCCCGGAACTTCCTTTTCCTGGCGTCCCCTGGAATTACCAGCCCCCTCCCCCCTCGGTGCCATCCCCTCCTCCGCCAGGAAAGGCGCCCCCAAAATACCGCGCGTGGCCCCTCCCGTCAGCACCCCCCCCCTCCGCCGTGCTGCGCTCCGCGACCCCCTCACCTGGTGTCCGTAGCTCAGGGGGCGAGGGCCGGCCCCACCGGCCCCCGCAGTCCCCGCCGACTCCAGGCCGCGCGCTCGCAGAGGCGAGGCCCAGGCCGCCTGCCTAGCTCCCTCCAGCCCATGGCGCTCGGGCCCGCGCGCCCCGGCCCTCTCGGTTCCCGGCACCTTTTTCCGGCACGGTTCGCGGTGGTGGTGGCGGCGGCGGTGACAGGCGGGCGGGCGCGCGCTGCTGGGCGCGCGCGCCGTGGACACGCACGTGGAAGGTGGACGGGGAGGGGCGTGCAGAGATCCACCCGGCCGGGCCCAGGCTGGCTCCCGAGGTCACGGGGACACACGGCTACTGCAGCGCCCACGGGTGGCGCCCAGTCACACCCGAGGCCCGGGTTGGCGTGGGCCCGCCCTGCTGCCCCCCGGTGCTGCCGCAGCGCACTCACCCTGGCACAGGCGCGCGCGCCCCCGGCCACTCTGGCGCCCCGGCATCCTGCACCGCCCGGGCGCCCGCCGCCGCGGCGCGAACCTCACTCTGCAGACCAGACAAAGCGCAGCTCGCGGGTCCCTTCACCGTCTCCCAGAGACGGGTCTTTGTCACATGTCGCTGGGCACCCTCCCCAACACGCCCACATATGCCCATACACCCACACACGTCCCCGCACCAACAGGCAGGGCCGGGTGCAAACCCGTACTGTTGCTGGGACCCTCGCGTTTCAGACACTCGCTGAAGGTCATAACCGTTCTGCATCACCGAGTCACGTGGAGGGTCCCCAACAGGCACAGGTCCTGGGGGGGTGCCCCCAGTAGGGGGCTGCGGGGTGGGGCCGGGGTGGGGGGCTCGGCCTCTGTGCAGGCGTTGTGCCCGTCCCCGTCCCCGCCCCTCTCTCCCTTCCTCCCTCCTGGGCCCCCCGCCCGCTCCACTTGTCCGGAGCTCCAGAGCCAACCGGCCTCCGCCTCGGGCCGGATTGGTCTGCGCCACGCCGTTTCCCAGCAGGCTGGCGGTGGCACGCTGTTTGAAGCTGTGCGTCAGTGGTTCTCGCGGCAGCACAGCCCCGCCCTCCTCCTCCTGCCCTCGCACGAGGCCAAGTTCCTGCGGAGGGAGTGCAGCTCCGGCTGGTCCCAGGTGTTAGTAGCCTCAGAGCTGGGTCTTGGATGGATGCACAGAGGACTCCAAGAGAGATCGGGCACCCTGATTGGAGCTGCCACCACTAGTGGCCCGTCCGGTTAGGAATTATGGAGAGTCACTGCTCATGGCCATGTCCTTGTCCTCAGGCTTCCTAGGTGCCTTCCTTCCTGTGCCCCTTTCTCCAGCCGATTCCCAGAGGCAGGTGACAGGAATAAAGGGAGACCAGAGACTGGAGTCTAAGCCTGCCTTGCGGACTGCGCAGCTTCGGGCAGTAGTCACTCCACTACTGAATGGAGGAGAGCCTGCAGTTTGAGGGGCATAACTACGGGATACCATGCTTACCATTGCACTGCCCAGGCCACAGCTGCTGGATGTGAAATGGGGTTGGATCTACTTTGATGTGCCTTAGTTACTTCTTTCTTTTCTCATCAAAACTAATTCTGCTCATTCTGCACATACATTTTTGCTAGCATCTGCCATGTACCAGCCCTTGCTGCGAGTCAGGCGGGCCTGGTTGCTAATCCCAGGCAGCTTCCAGCACAGAGACTCACTACTGCCCAGTACCTGTGAAGTGGAGGGATTGACACCACGAGGGAAAGGTTGGGGCACCAGGGAGGCCCCCGAGGATCCTTTTCACCCCTATGCAGCTCCAGGTTCTTTAGATGGGTTTGATGGGTGGTTTCCTTCTCAAAAGCCATTGCTCAGCCTAACTGAAATGTCTTTCTTGTTACCCTGCTGGAGATCGTGGACAAAAAGTTACACTGTAGGTCACGTGTATCCAAGAGCAACATTATTGCTAGCATGTGCTGAAGTGCAATTCAAAAATGGAAGGTCTTAAATACATGGTTCACATTAGTCCCATAATAATGTGCAGCTAGTCATAACCTTGACCCTATGCACCTGAGATTTTTTATTTTATTTATTTTTGTCTTTTTGAGACAGGGTCTCACTATGCAGTTCAGGCTGGCCTTGAGCTCACTTTGTAGCCCAGGCTGGTCTCAAATTTGCAACAGTCCTCCTGCCTCAGCCTCTTGAGTGCTGGGATCACAAGTGTGCGCCACCTAGCCTGACTGCACCTGAGATTTTTTAAGAACAGTAGTCTAGATCAGATCAGCTGTGACCTCTGAAGGGCTAGGGCAAGAGCTCGGGGCATGCAGACCTCAGACAGGCAAGGGGCACTGATGGCTGACCCATTGCAGTGACCAGTGATGGCCTGAGGGGGTGGTGCCCTTACAGTTACTCTACACTGGAAACCTGCACCCCACCCTTCCTCCCCACAGCCTATGACCAGTTCAGCGTTTCTTGCAGCAGCACACAGTGTGTCACAGTTAGGGGGTGATTGGTGGCCCCTGATGATAGACTCTCTCAAAAGGGGTCCATGTTGGCCCTTAAGTCCCTGCTGAAGTTGCCCGGGAAAAAATCATGAGCAGTTGACATGGAAATGCTTCATATAGCCACAAAGCCACAAGTCAGACTCACACGTGGCCTCCCAGGCATGCGGCGTCACCGTCATGGAGTACCTCTCTCAGTGCTGGTCTTTAGGACCCTGTGTGGCCTCTCCTTATCCTGCTCCAGTCCCAATGGCCGTCACCTGGCCATTTCATGAACACAGCTGAGGCCCTATGCACACAGATCCAGGGGCCTCAGGCGGCACCCTTCCCACCCCCATGAGTTCCCAGAGGGACACAGGCAAGAAAAGAGGCTGAGGATCGGGCTGTCCAACAGGGACCTACTAGGAAGGGGCCCACTCTGCTCTGCTGTGAGGGTGAGAGGAGAGGATAACGTGACCTTCAAGGAGACATCCAGGAAGGTGTGGAGGTGTGCATGCAGGAGTTGGTGCAGCTAAGGGTGGCTGTGATGAGGAAGACCAGTAGAAGGCCTGTCCGGAGTTTGAGATGAAGTCAGAGTCTAGAGACGGCACTGGGACAGTCATCCAGCTTGAGCAGTGACACAGGAGGTCTAGATTTTGGTAACTGTGTAGACAGACATCTGCCGGCAGGCAGAGGACAGGGGAGCAGGAGGGAAGCTGGGCAGGACCTGTGGAATGCACAGGAGAAATGGACAAGGGGCTGCCGAAAGGCAGTTCCACCTTTGGGTCTTGGCTCTGAAGACAGAGGCTACTGCGGGGGTCAAGGCTCAGGATGCACCCACCAGGTGACATGCTGGGAGAAGCAGGAGACCAGAAAAGCGAAGAGGGAAATGACATCAGATTAGGAACTGTTAGCACAAGCGGGGAGACAACCTTGGGAATGTCAGGGCATAGGTGTGCAGAGATAGGGGCCTCTTTCAAGAGGCACAGGGCACTCTGTGCTGCTGTGACAAAGGCTGAGCTGGTCCTAGGCAGGGAGGAGGGGGAGGCAGAGGTGTCCAGACCCCAGAGGAGTCAGAAGGGGATGGTGTTCGGCACATGCTCTGGGATGAGCCCCTGGCCATACAGGGGATTTTGCCAGAATAGGGGGCTGAGGTGTGGGAGGTCCTGACGCTGTGCTGCTGCAGGGCAGCAGCTGCAGCCTCTTGTCTTCTCCCGTCCCCATCCGTGCTGCACAGTGACTGACACCCTCCCACCCACCTCTGTCCTGCAGACCAACATCCCCTTCCTGCAGAATGTGCTCAACAACCAGCAGTTCCTGGCGGGAACCGTGGACACCCAGTTCATCGATGAGAACCCTGAGCTATTCCAGTTGCGGCCCGCACAGAACCGGGCCCAGAAGCTGCTGCACTACCTTGGTCCGCCCACGGCCCTTCTCTCCCCTCCCCATGCTCCTGGCCCCCTGCCCCTCAGCCCTGCCCCGGTATTGGTCCACATCTGCCTTGCTCCTGGAGATCTTCTTTCCATTCGTGTAGCCCTCAATAGGTCTCTACTGCCTGGACCCAGGAGGCCCTGGCTTTGGAGAGGACAGGGGCAGCTGGAGCACCAGGTGTCCTGGAGAAATGTCCCTATCCCCAAGCCCACCTACTCACACTGCTGCCTTCAACTCCACTGCTGCCCCATCTGGTCCTAACCACTATCCACTTTCCCTCCAGGACATGTCATGGTGAATGGCCCTACCACCCCAATTCCCGTCAAGGCGAGCCCCAGCCCCACGGACCCCATTGTCCCTGCAGTGCCCATAGGTAGGTGGGATTCATCCTGCCAACTCATGGGGGAGACGAGATTACCTGCAGAACAGACATTAATATCCTTGTCTATTCTAGGCCCACCCCCAGCTGGGTTCCGGGACATCCTCCTGCGAGAGGGACCTAAGGGCTTTGCTCAAGCTGTGCGGAACCATGAGGGGCTGCTGCTGATGGACACGACCTTCAGGGATGCCCATCAGTCACTGCTGGCCACTCGTGTGCGCACCCACGATCTCAAAAGGATTGCACCCTATGTTGCCCACAGCTTCCACAAGCTCTTCAGCATGGAGAACTGGGGAGGTAGGCTAGAGAAGGGCGGGGATGTTGGTCAGCACTGGTGGGAACTGGTGTCCCCAAAGGCCCAGGACACTAAGAGAAGCTGGAGCTGTCGACAGGTCTCTCTCTCAGGTCACTCTGGGCAAAACTAGAGTGAGAACTGAGAAAGCAGGGTGCTCATTTGTTCCACAAACTGGAACCAACTCCAGCCAGACATGGTGCTGGGTTTGAGGGTGCAAAGCTGAGACCCAGGCACTGTTCTGAGCAGCTCAGGAGGAGGGGACCTAGCCCGGTAGCTAATCACAGCGTGGAGAACTGAAGGAGGATGCTCAGGTGATAAAGACAGATGTGCAGAGAGCCCAGTGAGCCTGAGCACCCAGAGCATCAACAAAGGGGAGTGTTGGGGATGCCTGGAACTGAGCATACAAGGAACCCTAAAAGTGAGCAGGGGCCCGAGGCCCAGGCTGCAGAGCTGCAGGGCCCTGCAGAATCGCAGTGACTGCCAGAGCTGACCTGCGCTACACTTCTTCTCCACCCGCTCCTAGGAGCCACATTTGATGTTG
Source organism: Dolichotis patagonum (assembly GCA_004027295.1). Classification (NCBI taxonomy): domain Eukaryota; kingdom Metazoa; phylum Chordata; class Mammalia; order Rodentia; family Caviidae; genus Dolichotis; species Dolichotis patagonum. The sequence continues at coordinate 19,441 of PVJX010000417.1, forward strand.
CAATGCGCTTCTTGTATGAGTGTCCCTGGCGGCGGCTGCAGGAGCTCCGGGAGCTCATCCCCAACATCCCGTTCCAGATGCTGCTGCGGGGGGCCAATGCAGTGGGCTACACCAACTATCCCGACAATGTGGTCTTCAAGTGAGCCTGGGGGCTGGGGGGAGACACTGCACAGCAGGGCGCTAGGCTGGAGATGGCCTGTGCTCCCCACAGAGGGCTGGGAGCCAGGTCTGTGTAGCCACACGCAGCAGGGCTGCGTTTGGAGGGGCCATGAAATGCAGAACCGTAGTGGCAGAACCTGAGGAGCTTCCAGATTACACATGTGGCAGTGGAAGTCCTAAGAGGGAGGTGACGTGTCCAAGGCCACATGGAGTAAAGCTAGGGCTGGAACCCAGGCCTCGGGACTCCTTGTTGAATGCTCTCGCCCACTGCCTGCCACTGCTTTACTAAGCAAGGAATCGCGGCTGGTCCTCCAGGCTGGGCAGGCTGATGACTGCATGGTGTGTGAGGAGCCAGGAACCAGCTCTGCCTCGTGCAGATGCCTCTGGCACCACCCTGCCTGGCCCAGACCGCCCTGGAAAAGGCCTTGTCTATACTGTTGTGCCACCCACTCCACCCGGACTTCATCCCCTAGAAGCTATAAAGTGGGCCGGGACTCAGAGAAGGAAATGAGAGAAGGGGAGGTGGGGCTTATTTCTGGTTCTCATCTCTTGAGGTTCTGCGAGGTGGCCAAAGAGAATGGCATGGATGTCTTCCGGATCTTTGACTCCCTCAACTACTTGCCCAACATGCTGCTGGGCATGGAGGCAGCAGGCAGTGCGGGCGGCGTGGTGGAGGCTGCCATCTCATACACAGGTGATGTCGCTGATCCCAGCCGCACCAAATACTCACTGCAGTACTACCTGGACTTGGCTGAAGAGCTGGTGCGGGCTGGCACCCACATCCTGTGCATCAAGGTACCTAGGGCGTTCGCCCATCTTTTTCCTGCCCACTGCTTGCAACCACAGGCACGCATCAGGACCCTCTTACCATCTTCCTGCTTCCTCCAGGATATGGCAGGGCTGCTGAAGCCAGCAGCCTGCACCATGCTGGTCAGCTCCCTCCGGGACCGCTTTCCTGACCTCCCGCTGCACATCCATACCCATGACACATCAGGGGCAGGTGTAGCAGCCATGCTGGCCTGTGCCCAGGCTGGCGCTGACATAGTGGATGTGGCAGCTGACTCCATGTCCGGGATGACCTCACAGCCCAGCATGGGGGCGCTGGTAGCCTGTACCAAAGGGACTTCCCTAGACACAGGTAGGAAGAGAACACCTCATGCCCATGCCCCCCTCAAAGCTGCAGGCACCAGTCCCAGTAGTCGGGCACACCTAGGATCCAGATGCCCCACGCTGGCCTAAAATGAGACCCGAACTGGCCCTGGTCCTGGAGGAGCCCCCGGGAGCTTGGCAGACTGCCAGGCTCCTCTGACTTGGGCCTCCCTGCAGAGGTACCCCTGGAACGCGTATTTGACTACAGTGAGTACTGGGAGGGGGCTCGGGGACTGTATGCCGCCTTTGACTGCACGGCCACCATGAAGTCTGGCAACTCGGATGTGTATGAGAATGAGATCCCAGGGGGCCAGTATACCAACCTGCACTTCCAGGCGCACAGCATGGGGCTTGGCTCCAAGTTCAAGGAGGTCAAGAAGGCCTATGTGGAGGCCAACCAGATGCTGGGTGACCTCATCAAGGTAAGCTGGGCCGTGTTTCCTTGACAGTCTTGCACTTTCTTTTGGGCCTCCAATAAGGAGCCTGGCATCGTGACCTTGAGTCCCTTCTCCTCAGGTGACTCCTTCCTCCAAGATTGTAGGGGACCTGGCCCAGTTCATGGTACAGAACGGGTTGAGCCGGGCTGAGGCTGAAGCTCAGGCAGAAGAGCTATCCTTCCCCCGCTCTGTGGTGGAGTTCCTGCAGGGCTACATTGGTGTCCCCCATGGGGGGTTCCCCGAGCCCCTTCGCTCTAAGGTAAAGAAAGCCAAAATAATGTGAGGATGGGGGGTTGGCTGGAGGAAGGAGGTCTGATCCTCTTCTTTGCTCTCCAGGTGCTAAAGGACCTGCCAAGGGTAGAGGGGCGGCCTGGAGCCTCCCTCCCTCCCCTAGATCTGCAGGCGCTGGAGAAGGAGCTGATAGAGCGGCACGGGGAGGATGTGACCCCAGAGGATGTACTTTCAGCAGCCATGTACCCTGACGTCTTTTCCCAATTCAAGGACTTCACTGCCACCTTTGGCCCCTTGGATAGCCTCAATACCCGCCTCTTCCTGCAGGGACCCAAAATTGCAGAGGAGTTTGAGGTCAGTGGCTCTGGTGCTTGTCCACACTGTACCCAGCACCCTGCCCTAAGAGCTCCAGGCCTTAACCTTGGCCTGGTTCTCACCCAGCTTTGCGGGCTTTGGGAGCAGAAAGGACCCCTGAGAAACCAGGAGCTAGCCTTGACAAGTGAGGAGCTGAGACCCCGGGAGGAGGACTCCCCCGTGGTGGGTGTTGGGGGCCTGCTTTCCAGACTTCCCCAGCTCTGAGCCTCAATGCCTTCCCCACAGGTGGAGCTAGAGCGGGGCAAGACACTGCACATCAAAGCCCTGGCTGTAAGTGACCTGAACCGGGCTGGCCAGAGGCAGGTTTTCTTTGAGCTGAACGGGCAGCTGCGGTCCATCCTGATCAAGGACACCCAGGCTATGAAGGTGCGGCACCCTCAGGGCCAGCCAGGTGGTGGGGCTAGGCCAGGCCTGTCGTCTCATCTTCCCTTTGCCCTGTCTGCAGGAGATGCATTTCCACCCCAAAGCTCTGAAGGATGTCAAGGGCCAAATTGGGGCACCCATGCCTGGGAAGGTGATTGACATCAAGGTGGTAGCGGGAGATAAGGTGACCAAAGGCCAGCCCCTGTGTGTGCTCAGTGCCATGAAGATGGAGACTGTGGTGACTTCACCCATGGAGGGCACGGTCCGCAAGGTCCATGTGACCAAGGACATGACACTGGAAGGTGATGACCTCATCCTGGAGATTGAGTGACCCTGTCCCAGGCTGGCAGCCTGGCCACCCCCACCCAAAACCTTCAACAGAAGCTGTGCTGCCAGGTCAGGCCCAGGCAGGCCAGTGTCTATGGGAAGGAAGACCTGGTCCTGGCCTGGAGGTCCTGTCAGTGGGACAGCAGAGACTCCTGCAGAGGCCCATTCCCTTCAGCCATCTGTCCTTTCCTCACTGGCGGACAGCTGCTTACATATTCATCTCTTGCCAAATAAGGGTCCTCTCCTCATGGGAGACTACAGGCGGAGTAGATGGTCTTAGGACCTGGAGAAGGTTAAGGGGTCCTACCTCCTGGTTGTGAGGGAGACCTAAACCTGATTCTGGGACATTTGCTCAATAAAACTAACTTTCCTCTGCCCTCCACGCTGGGTCCTGTGCCATCCACCCTACCTCCAGTGCTACCCCCAGCCAAGAGGCAAAGAGGATGTGGCTGCTTCTCAAACGAGGGCGGGGGCAAACTGGCTGTTTTTTTCTCCCTTGGTTTGTAGCAAGGAGGCCAACTGTGCCTCTGGTTAATGCCATGACTGAGCACCTATCATATACATGCCCTAAATACAACCGGCCACTACTTAACTTGCTTAGGGAGCGGGGTTTGTTCTAAACACTTATGAACTGGAACCATCAACTTGCACCCATTTATGGACACAAATCAAGTCACAGGAAGGTTAATTTGTCCAGGACTCCACAAATAGGCAAAGGTAGAGAGGGACTAACCCCAGACCACTGACAAACCTGTCTCCAGCCAGGGGCCAACCTCCCACCTCATTAGCTCAGGACTGAGTGGAAACAGGAACCGTCTGAGCAGTGGGGGAGACCCTTGGGGATGCGGACAAGACAGACAATATTTTGAGTGTGAGGATGTGGATACAAGTTAGCAGAAGCACTAGAGCCAGGGTCACAGGTTCTCCCACAACCAGATCTCAAGAAAACTTTGGGTCTCAGTTCTCTTACCTGCAGAGGGGACAGTAACTCTGACTGCATCCCTGGCTGCCTACCCACAGATGGTGGGATGAATGCCAGACTCTGTGAAGAAGCAGGGGACAGACACCAAGGACACCAGGCAGGAAGTACATCCCTAGGGCCCTGCAAGCCTATCTACCCAGTGTTCTCATGGTACAGGTACCTGACCTTGGGCACCCATGTCACAAGGTGCTTCCTCCTTTGTACCACAGGCTCCCAAATGTACCCTCTAAACACGTCTGATCATCCTTCTCTGGACAGCTGCCTCACAGACAAGGGGGGAGGCTCTCCAGGGAAGATGTAGAACTGTGGTGCTGCCCTGTAGATGTAGATGAACGTGGTTCAGTCACAGCCAGCCTGCGAGTGTCATGGGGGACTGGCTGCACAAGAATTTCCTTTCTTCCAACCAGCAGCCTCAGGAAATAGGACCTAAAAGAGTACTTTTTTAAAGAAGCAAACGGAAAGACAAAGGTCCTAGACAGGATAATGAGAACCATTCTAAAAGTGAGACGGTAACACACTAAAGGTATGCTAAGTAACGTTCTAAAAACAACTTACTGTATTGCTTGGCAGAGTCACTATTGTTCTCAGGACTGTGGCCTTTGTTCTGAGTTCCTCTGGAGGCTACATGAGGCACGATCACTGCAGTATGGCTGGAGAGAACCAGAAGCCCCTGTTCTGGGGAGACTCAATGCAGGTTCCTTTCCTGTTCTGGACTTGCTTCCACTCAAACAAAGTTGGTAGTTTTTTGAGGGCCCCGTGTCCACCCTTCCAGAGGACACAAGCTGGAGGCTCTATCGATGAGGTCAGGGCCATGAGTACCTGGGCCCACATCTGGTACCTACAGTCTCAGACCCACTTGTGCTAGGACACGGAGCATGGCTAGGAAGAAAGCTATACCTCAGGTGCCCCCACCCCATCCTCTACTCCTGGGACCTGCCTAGTAGGGGGAACTGCCCTACCATTAGTGTTCAAGGTAGCTAGGACATCTGGAATTCTCCCCAAGACCCCAAATGGATTCCCAAAGATATGAGGCCATGTTACCCAAGTTAAATCTCTTTAATATCCCAATATAAAGTCCTGATGCAAAAAGACAATGAGAAAACCCTGGGAAGTTCAGGGGAGGGGTTTTACAAATAAAACCCCCCTGAGCAGCTTTTCAGGGGTGGGGGGGCAGAAGAGCTAAAAGCAGCAGCAGTCCAAAGTGAGGGAGTGCACAGCTCCTGGGACCTGCCCCTTGTCCCCTCCCAGCTGCTCCTCAACCCCCTTTCAAGAGGGATTGCACCCTTTGGATATCTGCTGCTTTCTCTTGGTCCCTGGGATTCAACTAGCTCTGGCTTCAATCCCCTACAAAAATTCCTGAGATCTCGGGGACCCCAGAGTCCCTCCCCTGTGGTACCCCTTGATGGGGAGGGGCTGGGAAGCCCATGACAGTTCACTGGAGTCACACATGAGTGAAGGTCAGGAGCACAGGAGGGCCTCTGAGTCCCCTGCCCGCTCCAAAAGCACACAAAGGGGAAGGCTGCCGTAGAGCTTGGGATCCGTGAGGGGCTGGAGCAGAAGCAGGAAGAGTCCTACACCCAGGGCATAGCCTGCCAGCAGAGGCCGCCTCTGCGGATGCTCCAGGGCTGCACACACGGCAGGGAAGCCCATGTAATTGCAGAAGGAGTGGCAGAGAACAGGCCCAATCAGGTGTCCTAGGGAGGGGAAACAGTATAGCTCATGGGGCAGCCCCACCTCCTCCTCCACCCCTTCCAGGGCTAGTGACCCTCATCTCCTGAAACAGCTTAGTGGCCCACCCCCACCCCTCTGCTTCCTTTCACCTGAAGCTGAAGACCCTGGCTCAGCCTGTCTCAAGGATGGTTAAAACATTTTGTTATTCCTAGAGCACAGTATTCCCATTCTCCCACCCAGTCCTGTGGGTCCCTGAACCCCCAGAGACCCATGAGAGACTGAGAACCAACCTGTGCGAATGAAGAGGAAAGCAGTGTAGGCACCGAAGACAGCTGTGTAGGAGAACTGGAACGCTGGAGACGGGGAGGCCGCGAGTGACCACACCTGCACGCCCACCCTGCCCCAGCACTGCATGCCCATCAGCCGGAGACATCCCCTTCCCCCTGGGGCAGTGGCTGCCTACTTCACCACCTATGGCTGTCCTTTGCACCCCACTCCCATGGTGAGCAGCCCCTCCAATGCTATAGGCCTCTGTTTCCTTCTCTAGCATGGCGGTCAGGGACACCCTAACATACAATCCAGGCACTCACCTGCAGATAAGAAGATGCTCCCCACACTGCTCTGGCGGAAACGCAGTTGCTCAATTATGTGGTGGAAATGGGCTAGAAGGTGAGAACCATACCATATCCCTGTGGCCTTCAGGCTCATCCTTCACCCCAAGCCTCATTCTCAGGACCACACTCACCAACTCCGAAGAAGAGTGGGCAGGTGAATACAGCAGGGCCCAGGCCTGTGCATGGCGCTAACATGGGCAGCATGCAGGCCCGGAATACCAGCTCCTCTGTCAGGGGTGCGATCACTTGGTTCCGCAGCCAACGCATGTCTGTGAGGCAGCGGGCCCAGGAGCGGGGCGCTAAGTAACAGGCAATGAATGACTAGTTACGGAACAATGAGACTCAGAGGCACCTCTTCCATAATTTTACCTAGGCCAAACACAGGCAGAAGTAGGAAAGGGGACAACCCAATGTAAAGCAATGTCTTGACATGATTTAAAAGAAAGGCATCAGTAGCTGAGACAGCATATGGAGACATCAAAATATAAGACCAATTCTGCTTTGAAGAAGCAAAAGGTTGAGGAAGCAAGAGATGACACTCTCTGGTCCAGATCAAGTATTGTTGAAGGTCTCAATAGGACTCCATGCACATCAGGAACCAACTCTTAGAGACCACCCAGCAATATGATCCAATGTTACTGAGAGGACGTCTCCCATCACCTGTCCAGACTGTACTATAATTCTCCGCCCTCATGATTCTCTTATCCCAGACCACCTATGCCTACTTTGCCTTCTGTGCCTAGGTGTGCACACTCACCTAGGACAACTTTCAGCCCATCTGCCAGGTCACATGGGCAGTCCATAGACAGCTGCATCAGTGGGCCTAGAAAAAGGATCTGGCGGCAGAAAAAGAGCAGAAATCAAAGGAAAGACATTCACCACAAACCATTTTCTTGTCCAGACCTTTAACCTCTCCCTGCCACATGAGACTTCACACTTCAGTTCTGGGATCCCTCCCTGCCCCCCACCATGCATATCCCAGGGCCCTGACTTAAACAAACAAAAAAAGAGTCACAAAAGGCCCTTGATATTAGCGATAACACAGTAGGAAAAATAAAGCAGAACTCACCATGGTCAGTAGCAGGGGCAGTAGAGCTGCTGGGAAAATGCCCTCCAGCCTGAAGCCCATCAAGGTGAGAAGGGATGTGCCTGGCTGAGCCACAGGAAAAGAGGCATCAGTCTTGCTCCCTCCCCAAAGACCCTTGAGTTCGATCCTATTGCCCCTCGCCCCGCTTCCTTCGCACCTGGATGCCAGTGAGTTCCCTCCAGAGCAGCACGCAGAGAGGGGAGAGGCTGGAGACCACTAGGACACTGGTGAAGCGCCGCTTGATGACAGCAGGGTGGTCCCTACGAAAGGGACAGTAAATTCAGGGGTCCCGCAGCCACCGCCTGTCAGCTTAGTCCCGCCCCTGGCTCACCCAAGCTCCGCCCTCAGCCCAGCCAAGCTGGGCGCAGGTTCGAGGGGCCACGCGCAGTCCCCGCACCTGGGCAGCTCGCTCTTCCAGACGTAGAGGCTGCCCACGTAGGAGCAGGCGAGGCTGAGGCAGGAGAACACTGACACCCAGCAGCACAGCTCTGGACCCCGGCCTCCTAGTGTTGACTCGGACTGCCGCTCAGGACTCGACACAGACAGCAGGCGTAGCCCATCCCCGCCCAGCGCCGCCATCGCGCCTGGACCGCGGCGCGCACCAGTGACGCCAACCCATGGAAGCGCCGGTGACGTCGGGCGGCGATCAAGCCTCGGGGCCCGCCCCCTGGGCCCGCCCCCCAGCGCCCCCGCCCCACCCAGGCACTGGAGCAGACTCCGCGCAGGCATGGAGCAACTTTATTAAATTAAACATCATGCAGTCGTCCGCAGTTTCGCTCCCCACCTCACCCCCCGAGGAGATTCAGGAGCGGCATAGTTCACGACCCTGAGCCTGGATTCAGCCACTCCGACAGATTCGAGACTTCCTGCAGCCACAGTGCATCCTGCGGGAGCAAAGGGGCCCAAGTAAGGTCCCTTCTGCAGCTGCCTGATCCCTGGCCCGCCTGCCGCGCCTGCCCTTACCTGCGTGGCCTCCAGGCCGCCGCTCACTGGGCTTCCCCTCTCCGGGGCCGGGTTTCTGTCGTGGGCTGTACGGATCTCTTCTCCCCTCGGGAAGAGAGAGGCGCTGGGCGGCCCCGCTCGATGCGAGGCCACGAAAGCTCGCATCTCCTCACCCTGGCGGAAGCTGCCGCTCTTGAGCCTCTTGCGTTCTGCTTGCCTGCTGACCTCTAGGAGAAAGCGAGCCCACCTCATCTTACTCCCCGGTCTGTCCAGATCAAAACCCTGTAGCTATGGGGCCTCATAATGGTCTCAGGCCTCTCTATCGCTCCTGAATTGGGCCTTGAAAGGGGCATCTGGGATCCTATCAAGCCCTCACTTGGAGGCGAGGCTCAGCCTCCTTTAGTGACTTCACCCACAGATTCGCCCTTCCGTGAAGTCTGCACTGTCAAGCTCTTCCCTCCTTGCCAAGCTGATTCCTGGAAAAGCAAGTCAGCCACACCTCTCTCCCCTATGGCACTGAGCAGTGCCCACACAGGCAGCGTTCTCATTCCTAACTGGTTCACTTGTGCAAATTTATTTTGTTTTTTTGTACTGGAAATCGAACTCAGGGCCCCAGGCTTGCCAGACAGCCTCTGTGCTGCTGAGCTACATCCCAGCTGTTGTCAGGGGTTGCGTGAACAATCATACACAGGCCACATAACTTACAGTGTTATTTATAATGATCACCCAAAGAGTCAAATACAAAGAAAGTGCAGGAAATCAGTACACAACACTAAAGACCTAGAAAATCCAGACGAGGATCTGGATCCCATTGCAATAACCTGCATGAGTTCAGCTGAAAACCTAGAGCCCACGGCAATGATTCATGCAAATCTATTTCACAGATATTTGTTGGGAAGGCCCAGAGGTCTTCCTAGTGGAAGCTAGAAAGTCTATGCACAGAGTGAAGGATCTGTGCCAGCAGGCTGAGGGTTCTGCACTGCAGCCAAGAAGCAACAATGAAAATAAGAACCTTGACTCCCCTTAGAAGTGCCACAGCCATCCTCAGCGATGAGGTCCTGAGCTCCTCCAACAATGAGAACAGCCAAGTTCATATCAGGGAAGAAGCTCCACAAGCTTCTCCAGAACTAACAGCTCCAAACAACAAAGCTTAGGGGAACCTGTTCTAGGTCTGCCGGCAACAGTCCTTGGGTGGGCCTTCCCTGCTCAGCACCACGCTGATTCAGTTCAGCTGGTGTCTAAGTTGCCCACCAGTTACCAATCCACCACACTGGCCCTCACGTGTGCACATTTAAAGCACCTTAGATCTATAGATTCTTTCTGAACAGATCCTGGCAATGTAGATATGTGAGCTTTTCCCTCGGAGCAGCTCCGGTGCTGGGAGGGATCCAGAAGTGTATACAAAATCCAGGGATAAAAGAGAAAAAAGCTATTAACTAACCATGAGGAGGTGAGGAAAGGTTTCTCTGAGCGAGGTTTGGAAAGAGAAAAGCAATTCCATGCTGAAGGTCAAGCAAAGAAACTTTATACAAATGCAAGGGTGTGTGTGTGTGTGTTGTATGTGTTGTGTGTGTGTTTGTGTGTGTGTTGTGTGTGTTTGTGTGTGTGTGTTGTGTGTGTGTGTTGTGTGTGTGTGTGTAATCCAAGCAGAGTAGAAGGAATCAGAAAAGGCTAAGACACAGTTTTACCCTCAGGAAACAAGTAGAAAGCCAGTGAAGCATGTTAAGAACAGGAAAGATCTATTGTTGATTTTGTATTTTAGGATTGATCATGGATTCTATCAACAAAAGTGTGGATGGAGGCACCACCAGCAAAGTACTCATCAGGCCAGGCCTGGTAATCCACTGGGTGTGGGACATGCGAGCAAGGGACCTGTTGAAAGAATCTGAGATTTCAGATGTGAAAACTTAGAGGATAGTGATATGACAAGACTAAAGTACGAGCTGACCTTGAGGAAGGTGTGCAGAAGGCAAGGCCATCACGAGGGAAAAGACTGAGGTGCAACGGGCCTGCCAGTGTGGAGCGCCTAGTGAGCAGGAAAGGCTCCTTCTGATCAGGAGAGGCCTGGGCAGGTCATACCAACTGTAAACCTCAGCCTAGACATAGTGGTCAATAGCAGCTAGAAGGGCATTTAGGATGAGCACTGTTTAATGATGGCCAGAAGAAAGTGGTGGAAGACAAAGCTGAGGAAAGAGAGACCCAGGTAAGTCACAGTCTTACAGGGCCAATTCTGCAAACAGTTCACATATGGTAGAGCTAAATGCACAGTTTGATAATTAAGAGTATCTTCCCTAACTGGACAGACCTTGCAGTTTCAGAGGCTACAAAGAAAGCAAGTGCTTTAGGTTCCAGAAAGTGTGTGTGTGGGGGGAGCATGTAGCTTGCTTTCTGAGATGGGCTGGACAGAGATTGATAGGATATATGGAGTAAATTCAAGGTCACAAGAGATTTACTTTTGAAGACATGAGAGACTGGCAGGCTAGAGGAAAAGAACGAATAAGAGAGTTGAAGGTACAGAAGAGATAAATGATACAAGCCAGCTCTGAGAAAGCAGGCAGGATGATGTCACCCTGAGCCTAGGGGTACCAGGTCCCCACACTGCTAAGGTTCTGCAGTGGGAGGAATACAAGTTGGCGAATTTCCTGAGAAAAGAAATCAATAAAGTGAAGTAGGAGGCTACACTGGGGGTGCAGACTAGGCAGATTTTTTTTTTTTTAAAAGAGAATGGAGCATGCAGGGATGTAGCTCTGGTGGAATGTTTGCCTAGTATGGTCAACCCCCAGTACCTCAAAAGGGGACGGAGGGAAAAGGGCTGGAGTAGCCATTGTGGAGAAAAGGCCAGAAAGGTAAGGCAAAGGGCTGGCAGAAGAAAGGCTCCTAGTGAAAGACTGGATGTCTGGCGGCATCAAAATAGTTTTTCAGTGAATTTCTTCAGGAGACCTGCTCCTGGGGCACAGGATGCACACCAATGAGAGGGCACAGCTGGTTGAGCAGCGGCGTCTAGGTTTTAAGGCTCATATTGCACAATGGAGAAAGCATGAGCTCTGCAGACAGCAGGCTGAAATTCAGCTCTTCTGCCAGGTGTGGTGGCCCATGGCTGAAATCCCAGCACTTAGAAGGCTGAGGCGGGAGGGTTGCCATGAGTTTGAGGTCAGCCCAGGCTACATAGTGAGATCAGGGTCAGCCTGAACTATATAGCAAGACCTTGAGGTGGGGGTTTCCTCTCATAAATGAAAAGGAAGAAATGCCACCACAGGGTCACTGTGAGGACTGAACAAGATGAGGTCTGTGAGAGCCTAACATCTCTCCAGAGTCCATAGCAAATGCTGAATTAAATGTTAATGTTTTTCATTTCAAGAGATGATACTTATTATTTTGCTTCTTCTTGCTGCCTAACATACTGAATTGTACATAGTAGGCTTCCATTTTTAAAAACTATTCAAATCTACATTTATAAAAATAACTTCTATACATGTCTTCACTGAAGTATTCTTTTTGGCAGTGACAGTCTCTACAACATTTAAAGCATAGTTCAGTTGACGAAATGATTCAGAACACATCTCAGGCCTAAGCATAGAAAACACACTGCATGTTGTAGTTATGACCCCAGAAAGAGGAATGTACCAATGAAACATAGGTGCTAAAGTCAGTCTCCAAATTCCCTCAAGCCTAGATAATCTTTTGTCCAAAAGACTCAGGATATATAGGAGGGCATCTCTTCTAATTTGGCTCTTCTGGAGTGAGAGCACAGCCAGGCTGCTCAGATCTGAATTCTGGCTGTCACGTATTACCTGTGTGACACAGGGTAAGTTTATTGACATGTCTAAGCCTTAGGTGCCTCATCTGTAAAATGAGAATAGTAATAGTACCTATACTTCATAGGATTATTCTGAGAACTAGGGGCATTAGCGTATCTTAAAAGCTCCAGAATGGCGCGCAGTACCTGTTGGTGACTGTATTGTGCGTAAGAACTGCTACTACCCCTGCTGCTGCCGGCCCCACATGAGGGGTGCTGAAGCATGAGGGCCTATGAGAAGAAAGGCGCCCGTGTGATTTCCATCACTCATGGACCCTGACCCTTCCTCACAACACAGTCATATCTGAGGTAGCATCTGCACCCAAGAGCAGCCTCTGCAGCCCACAGCAGAGTAATACCCAGCATCAACACAGACGGCTGAGAAAAGGTGCGAAGGAATCAGCTGGCTTCAGGCCTTGGTTCTTTTCTTACCCTCTCCCCTGATCCAGCATCTGCTGCTGTCACCACACAAACTGTATTAGAAATGTCAAGTCCTAGCATACCAGCTTAGGGGATGGAACCCCTGCTGGGCTCTGCAAGACCCACGATGACAGCAGGAGCCAACCGGATCCCAGAAGGATGTGGCCGTGGTTAAAGGCACAGTGGGACAGGCTGAGAGCTTGAGGCCACATTTCTTACCTTCACAGTTTCAGTCCAGACTTAACTGAAAAGCTCAAGACCTACCTGCAGGAAGCTCTGGGCGGCTGTTTTCACGTGCTTCCTCTGTACTCTGGGCGGAATCCTTTTTCTCTGGAATCAGCTGCTTACAGAATTTAAAAGTGCCAAGTAAGTTGTACAGAAGCACAAATGAGCCCTATTGGAACAGGAGTGTGGCTGGCAGTTCCACTGATCTCACAGAGCTTTCTCCACCTAGACAGCCCCATTAACTTCACCTGGCTTGTGAATTCCCCTTCACAGTCTCTTTTTTTCCCCCCTGGCCTAAGGTCTGACTATGTAGTCCAGGCTACCTTTGAACTCACTGTGTAGCCTAGGCTGGCCTCAAACTCACAGAGATCCTCCTGCCTCAGCCTCTTGAGGGCTGAGATTACAAGCGTATATCACCACAGTTGGCACAGGGCTTTCTTCTTCTGTGGCTCCTCTTGCAGCTCACTCTCAATGCTCTGAACACATCCTTAGTTCTCTAAAATCCAGACAGTTCCCTGTGGTCTCCTTGGAATCTGAAGTTTATTCCCCATGGCGCTGTTCATCATTTCTATGTTAACTTGCCTACTAGCAATGCCTCAGTAAGTAATGTTCATCATATCTCTCCCTGTCCCTTCATGGCTAGCAGAGTCTTACATAGGGTAAGTGGTCACTCACAAGGAGCTAACAGAGTCAAACATGGGAAGTTACAGGGCACATTGTGAAGTCATGTGGAGCCTTTCAAATCCCTGCCACAATGGTTGGTCCAATCTGGACAGAGAAACAGTGACACTTACTAAGACCAAAACCCAATCCTCCCAGCTCCTCATTTTTCTTTTCAAGAATATAAATATAAGCCAGGCATGGCAGCACAAGTCTATAACCCTAACACATAGGAGACCAAGGCAGAAGGGTTCCAAGTTCAAGCTCACCCTGGGCAATTTAGTGACTTAGCAAGGTCCTGTCTCAAAACAAAAATGAGAAAAGGGCTGGGGAGGTAGCTCAATGAAAAGACCGTGGGTTGAATCCCTAGTACTAAGGGGGAAAAATACACACATAAATAAATATCTTATTTATAAAAATTTAAAACTCATGCTTCAAAGGAAACTGAAGAAAGTGAAAAGTAAACCTCAAGAATGAAAGAAAATATTTGTAAATCATACCTGATAAGTAACCCATAACTCAACAATAAAGTAACCACCCAATTTAAAAATACACAAAGGAGGCTAGGGATTTAGGTCAGTGGCATAAGTGCCTGCCTGAAAAGATGAGGTTGTGAGTTCAATCCCCGGTACAAAAAAAAAAAAAAAAAAAAGAACAAAGGATGTGAAGACACTCCTCCAACAAAGACACAAATTGCCAATAAGCATATGAAAAGATTCTCAGCATCATTATGCATTATTCAGTGCAAATTAAAACACTATGAGAAGTCAGATGTGGTGGCGCATGCCTGTAATCCCAGCACTCCAGAGGCCAAGGCAGGAGGGTTGCTGGGAGTTTGACACCAGCCTGGGCTAGTTCAGGGCCAGCCTGAACTACACAGCAAGACCTTGCTTCAAACAAAAGAAATCACTAACTACGTATGTACTAGAATTGCAATAGTAATAATAATAACAGCTGTTGATGAGGATATGAAGAAATTGGAGTAGGGGCCAGGGATTTAGCTCAGTGGCGTAAATGCCTGCCTGGCAAGTGCAAGGTTGTAAGTTCAATCCCTGGTAATAAATAAATAAATAAAAGAAAGAAAGAAAGAAAGAAAGAAAGAAAGAAAGAAAGAAAGAAAGAAAGAAATTGGAGACCATTATACTGCTGACAGGAACATAAAGTGGTGACACCACTTTGGAAAATGATTTAGAAATTCCTTAAAAAGTTAAACTAGCAGCGGGTGTAGGTCAGGAAGAGGATGAGCCTACATATGTGGGACCCTAAGTTAAACACAGAGTTATAAATATGATTCAGCAATTCTACTCCTAGATACAATGGGTGATCGAAATATACAGCTACTGTTTGAATTGTAAAAATTTATTTCACTGCCATTAATTTCCTTCAGAATATTCCCACTCACTTTGCACATTTATTCTAATATTCCTGCCACTACCTGAAACAGTTCTGCAAGTATTCTTCTGTCAGTGTCTTTACAAGGTGTGATAAAAAATACCACAGATACTGCTGCTGACTGCCATCCAATAGAAAGGCTCATCTATTTTATTCACTAGATCTGGCACTGTGCAACTTCCAGCTCTTCCCAAAGTTAAAGTGACCATGAAAGGTAAATATCTGGAATCAATTTAGGACAGTACAACAAAGGTACAAAAGAAGACTTTCAGAACTGCCTCAGAAAATGGCAAGAACAATGGAATAAATATGGTCAAAGCAAGGGGGAGTATGTCGAGGAGGATTACTGGCAATGTGTCTTACTGTAACAAAAAATTTAAATTAAAACACACATTTTCCTACATACCCCATATACACTCAAGAGAATTTCAAACGCATGCTCACACAAAAATGTTCAAAATAGCCTTATTTATAATAATCAAAAAGTGGAGAAGAGTATTCATCATCTGATGAATGAATAAATAAAATGTGGTATGTCCATAAAAGGGAATATTGTCATAAAAATGAAGTACTGTGACATGCTACAACACAGAATAGCCCTGGAAACATTTTCTTGAAATAAGCCTATTTTATGATCCTATTTACAAGAAATCTGCAGAATAGGCAAACCCATAGAGGTGGAAAGTAGATTAGTGGTTGCCATGTGCCACAAAGAGAGGGAAACTTGGATTAACAGCAACCTAATAGATACAGTTTCTTTTCATTGCGATAAAGATGTCCTGGAATTAGTGGTGATGGCTGCACACAATACAGTGATTATACTTAAAACCACCAAATCATATACTTCAAAATGGTAAATCTTAGTTTTTTTTTTATTTGAAAAACAATAAAACAAAAGGGGGCAGTACAGAGCAGATCAGAACAGGAAAATCTTAGTTTATAAGAATTGTATCACAATTAAAAAGATATCATACACTGTTTACCAAAACAAGTTTCAATTTCTAAGTAATTGCATTCCAAGGAACATGGAAGGGGTAATGATGGCCCTAAAAGTATGAAAAAAGAAATAGTATTGCTGGATGTGGTAATACACAACTATAATCCAGCTGCTCTGTTGGCTGGAGCAGGAGGATTGCAAATTCTAGGCCAGGTATAGCAAATTAGCAAGATCCTGCCTCAAAATGAAAAGGATGGGTGATGTAGCTGAGTGGCAGAGTGCCCATGAGTTCAATCTTAGTACTGCAAAAGAACAAAAGGGGTGGGGGCACAAGAAGAGAGGGATGCAGGGAGAGAAGAAGGTAGACAGGCAGGAAGTAAGGAAATTATTGGGAAATTTCCCAAAACTTTTTTCTCCTTTGAGAAAAAGTTATTCTTTTCCTCCATTCATTTTAGTCTGGAAAATCTTATAAACTTTCCCCCTTTTTGAAATTGGTCCTCCCAAGTAACTGCCCACATGAGCCCGATGGGAACCTCACCTATCCATTCATCATCTGAGGCCCAGGAGAGGCCATCTCTGTAGCCCCGGGATACACTTCCTTGGATTTAATATCCATTTCTAGTGTAACCCTGAGGAAACAGAATCTTTCCTTAGAAAACTGCCCACTTCTTACCGCTCCTGCCCATTCTGGTTTAAGTTCTCAGTCCCGCGCACATCTGTGCACTAAGCCCTGCAGTGCTCTTGTATCACTGGTTCCTAACCCACTGTCTACTCTGATGCCCAGGCATGAAGTTTCCACTCCTGCATGACCTGTTCTTGAAAATGTTCTATAACACTCTAAATATATAGTTATTCCATATCCACAAACTATATAACAGCTACACGTGGTTTTAGTCTGTATTACTCAGAGGGTCAGCTGGTCTACCTTTCCTTTAGATCTGGAAACTGAGAGACTCCCTCAAGGGTAAAAGAATTTGACCTGTCACCCTGGATCATGTAGTTTTCAGCTGAAGCCACTGGGTGCCACTCTTGTGCCACTAACAAATCAGTTATCACTAAGTGTCATTACTGATGAGTTTGGGATTTACCTGATGTTCCTACTCACTCTTCCTCCCCGGATTTGCCACTAGTCTTACATGGTCACAATGTTACTAGGCTTTGGAGCAAGGAAATCTCAGTACGGACCTTAGCCTTGCCCTTTACTAGCTGTGTACCTGGAATTGCAAAAGTTTTGTAACCAGTTTCTTTATCTGTAAGATGGAAAAACTATGATCTAACTTGGAATATCTTCACAGAAATTAAAGTAGAAATTCTGGCACAGATCAAATGTAGTACATGCTGCTTTCTTCCAAGACCTAGAGCTCACTAGCCATCTGCCAAGTTAAATGGGTTATGAATGGCTCAAAGTTACAAGCCATCACTATAGCCATAAAACAAGGTGAAGAGGTCAAATCATTCCTTTTTAAGATCTCATTACAATATAGAGTGGTTCAAGCAAAAGGGTTTCAGAAGCTGGGACATTTCTAGATCCTGAGTAATCTCTCTGCCCAGATGACCCAGGTCCTTTGACAATGGCACATACCTCATCCTGAGGGTGTAGATGGCCGTAGTGAATTGAACTGTGCCCTTCCCCAAGTGATCATTCTGAGCTGGGACTATAGGTGAGCACTATCACCCAATAGCACAGTCTTTTATTTTAGATGAGTGTGAAATAGTATCTTATTGTGCTTTTTATTTGAATTTTCAGAATGACTATGTTTAGCATCTTTTTTGCTTTTAAGTACTGAGGATTGATCCTATGACTCCACACATGCTAGGTAAGCACTCTTTACGTTCATACAGCTCAGCAGTAGAGTGCCTACCCAGCACTTGTGAGGTCCTGGGTTCAGTCTCCAATAGCTGAAAAAAAAATTGATACAGTGTTTTGCTGAGATGCCAAGGTAGGCAGGTAGGCCTAGAACTTGAGATCCTCTTGCCTCAGATTTCCAAGTGACTAATATGGGCATGCACTACTATGCCCAGTTCTGAGTTTCCTTTTTATTTTTTTTCTTTTCCTTCCTTCCTTTCTCTTTTTCTCCCTCTCTCCTCCCTCTCTCTTCCCCTCCCTCTCTTCTCCTGGTCCTTTTGAGACAGGGTCTCACTATGCAGTTCAGGCTGGCCTTGAGCTCACTTTGTAGCCCAAGCTGGCCTCACATTTGCAACAAACCTCCTGCCTCAGCCTTCTGAGTGCTGGGATTACAGGCATGCGCCACCAAGTCTGGCTCTTGAGCATCTTTCTTATGTGATTATTTGCCATTTAAGTATCTGAATCTTCTCTTGTGACGTGTATTCAAATATTCTGTTCATTTACAAATTATTTGATTTGTTACTGAGTTTTGAAAATTCTTTACATAGTCTGGAAAATGCAAAGGGTGAAACTAAAAATTCTATTTAATAGATACAGAACTATCTCATACAGAGGAGTGTTCCTTCTTAGTGAACTTTGGTATTTCATACCTTTTGAGGAATTTTTCCATTTCACCTAAGTTGCTCAGTGTACTTCACAGAGCTAAGCATAGTATCACTTGATAATTAATTTTAGTATCTCATTCCACCTGATTTCTGATGGTGGCAATTTGTGCCTTTTCTCTTTATTCTTATTAGTCTAGCTACATGTTTATCAGTTTTATTAATCTTTTCAATTAATTGCTTTTTAGTTTGTTCTATTGTTTTTTATTAACTTCTCCTCTGATATTTATTATTTCACTTCTCACTATTTTAATTTTCTCTTCTTGTTCTCATTTAAGTTGGAAGATGATGCCATTGATTCATTTTTCTTTTCTAACAGACATTTTTCTCTCTAGCTATCCCAATAGCTACATTCTACAAATTCTGATAATTTGCTTTTCTTTTTTCCTTTTATTTTTTGACGATAGGATCTCACTATGCAATTCAGGCTGGCCTTGAACTTGTGACAATCCTCCTGCCTCAGCCTCTGAAGTGCTTCCACTGAGATTCCAGGCATGTACAACCACGCTCAATGAATTTATTAGTGTACATGTTTATATTACATAATGATTACATCACTGGGAGTTGGTTCATGTACACAACACATCTTAATTCTTTTTATGCTCCCTTCTGTTATGGTTAATACCCTATGTCAGCTTGAGAAGTTTAGAAGTTTAACTGAGAGACTCAGCAGGGAGCCAGGCTTCTTACTTTGTAAATATCCTCATCCTGTATAAAGGAGGACAGAGAGATTTTGTGAGTGCTACACTAGCCCTGAAGAAGGAGTGGGGATGGCCTGTGTACAATATAAGGGAGAAGAGGCTTCTTCTTCTTCTTTGTTTTTTTTTACCTTGGCTACTGCCTTAAAGTGTTGTCCCAGTGCCATGCCACCCTGCCTTAGACCCAGCTGATTACGGACTGAAACCTCCAAAACTGTAAGAAAAATAAGCCTTTCCTTCCCTAATTTTGGGTGTCAGGTATATTGTCTCAGCAACAACAAAAAAAATTAATGAAGACACCTTTCCCTCTCTTTTCTGCCAGATGTACCTTTTCCCTTTAATTCCCCTTCCCTCCATCTCTTTTTCCCCTCCTATTACCTATCTTCTATTTTGCTCTTTATATTTTGGGTTTCTCATATAGAGAAACCATGTGATATTTAGGCTTGTGTGTCTAATTTATTTCATGATAACATGATGATTTTAAGGTGCATCCATTTTCCCACAAATGTCTCAAGTTTATCCTTCTTTATGGCAGGTGTGTATATAAACAAACACACTTTATCTATCCTGTCACCTGTTTCCAAGATTTAGCTATTATGAATTGTGCTGCTATAAACATGGGTGTGCATGTATCAATGTAATATGATAATGTTCTCTTTCGGGAAGGTACCTAGAAGGGGAATATTTGGGCCAAATAGAATTTGACTTAGTTTTTGTTTTTTACATTTTGATTTTTTTTTTAGACAGGGTCTTGCAGTGCAGTTCAAACTGGCCTTGAACGCACAGCGATCCTCCTGGCTCAGAGTGCAGGGATGACGGGTGCACCATCATGATTGGGTTTTTTAATCTAATTTCTTGATGACAACCATTTTTTCTGGAATAAGATAGAATTTCAGGTTTTTTTGTTGTGTGTGTTCGTGGGGTTTTGGGCTTCTTCTGAGACAGGGTCTCCTTACGTAGTAGCTCAGGCTGGCCTTAAGTGCAGTAGCCTTGGCTGGCCCTGAACTTGCAGTGATCCTCCTACTTTAGCCCTCTCACTCCCAAGTGCTGGGATTATAGGTATGTGCCACCTTGGTGGGCATTTTAATTTGCATTTCACTAATATCCAGAAATGTTGGATATTTTCATGTATTAACTGGCCATTTGTATTTCCTCTTCTGAGAAATGTCTACTCATCTCAGTTGCCCATTTTTATTGGATCTTTTATTTTGGTGGGTGTAATTTTTGAGGTCTTTATATATTACAGATACTAGCTCTCTGTCCAAGAAAAACTTGGCAAAATGTTTTTTGTAGGTTGCCTCTGCACTCAGTTATTTGCTTGGTTGTATACAGCCTTTTTAATTTGATACAATCCCATTTGTCAATTAACTCTTGTGCAACTGGGGGTTTATTTAGAAAGTCCTTGCCTACACCTATGTCCTCAAGAGTTTTACCTATTTTATCTTCCAAAGTTGTTTCTATTTTAAGATTTAGAATTTTCATCCATTTTTATTTTAGTTTAGTACTTGGTGAGAGATACGGGTCTAGATTCAATCTTCTGCATGTGCATAGGCAGTTTTCCTGGCACTATTTGTCAAAGAGGCTATCTTTCCTCCAGGGAAAAAATTTGGCACTTTTGTCAAAGATTAGATAGTGGAATGTGCTTAGAAGTTATTTTGTTTTCTGTTTTGGTTTTGGTTTTTGGTCTTTTTTTTTCTTAAGACAGGGTTTCACTCTGCAGTTCAGGCTAGCCTTGAACTCAAAACATTCTCTTGCCTCAGCCTCCCCAGGGCTGGGATTACAGATGTGTGCCAACACACTCAGCCTGTGAGTTGTTTCTGCATCCTCAATTGTGTTCCACTGATTCACAAATCTGTCTTTGCCAATACTATGCTGTTTTTATCGCTGTAGCTTTGTAGTATAACTTGAAGCTCAGCATTGTGATTCTTCCTGCTGTGCTCCTGTCGTCCAGGATAGCTTTTGTTACTCTAGGTCTCTTCTGGTTCCATCTGAATTTTAGATTGTTTTCTCTGGTTCTGTCAGGAAAGCTATTGGTTATTTTGATTGGGATTGGATTAAATCTCTATATATATTTTTAAAGCATGCCCATGTTAACTATATTGGTTCTGCCTATCCAGTAGCAGGGAATATCTTGCAAAAGATTGAAGAAGATATCTTCCGGTATCTTCTTCAATCTTTTTTTACAGAGTACTGTAGTTTTTGCTGTAGAGGTATTTCACTACCTTGTTTTGTTCTTCCTTAGGTATTTAATTTTTCTTGTTGCTATTTGCAAAAGGTACTATTTCCCTAATATCTTTCTTGATAAGTTTATTATTGGTGTACAGGAATGTCACTGATTTTTGTGTTGACTTTGTATCCTTCTACACTACTGAATTTGGTCATTAATTCCTTGAGTCTTTTCATGGAATTTTTTGGTCTTTTCTATAGAGGACCATGTATTCTGCAAATAATAATTTGACTTCTTCCTTTCTTAGACATATCCCCTTTATTTCTTCCTCTTGCCTGACTGCTCTGGCTAATATTTCAAGAACTGTATTGAGGGGAAGTCCAAAGATGGCGGACCGGTAGGTAGCAGGAGAGGGGCCCTCTCTGAGAGAGACAGCTCAAATGCCAGAATAGAACACCCTAGAAAGACCCAAACAGACAGATGGACTCTCACAACCCAGGAAGAAACTAAAGTGCAAAAAATCGCTCTGGGACTGGGACTACCATTAGAGAAGCTAAGATCATCGAGCAGGGTGCCCTCCTCGAGCCGCCTGAATTCCTGCCGGAGACTTGACCAACCGATCTGCACCAAAGCGACTGGCTTGAGCCGCCGGAGAGTGGAGCTGAACAGCCCTATGTGCCACACGCCCAGACCCGGCCCTGCACGCAACCCACCCAGAGGCACCGTGAATTCGCACCACAGCCACGCTGAAGTTGGAGATCGGGGAGCCCAGCAATTCTCGGGGACCAGAATCAACATGCAGTGAGTGATGGGAATAAGACCCTCCCACGGGAAAGTGGAAAACGACTGGAAGCCATGTTGGATTTGGGCAGGAGAGCCCTAACTCCATAAGGAAGTGGCTTCAGTTGGTTGCTCCCCTCGCCGAGCGGATTGGTGGAATCTGCTTGGACTGGGCCGTGCCCCTGGCCAGGACCCAGTGAGTCGCTACAAATTAATTCCTTGAGCTCCATGCACACTGATGCAGTGAAGGCCTGCAAAGGTTGACTGGTCCAGAGGAGAGGAGTCAGCGCACACTGCCCGTGCTTGAACTTTAATCTCTGATAGCCAACTGAAGAGGGCAAAAGCTCCTAGCCTGCGTGCTCTAGAGGTGCCTTAACCAACAAGGGGCTGGGAATTACACTGTACACTTGTATGGAAGGAACGAAAAACATGACGAAAGGGAGAAATAAGAAAAAACCCCCAGGCCCCAACCCTGAGAACATTGATCCAGGAGAGGTAAATACAAAAGAGATTGAGGGCAGCAAACATGCAACATCAAACACAGCATTAGCGGACATAAAGAGATATCTTCAGGACCTCATTAGCGGGACCAAAACTGAAATATTAATTCAAATTAAACAAGAGATAAGTAGATTAATAAAAGAAAGGCTAGGCACCTCTCAAGAAGACACAGACAGAAGAATGGAGGAACACAAAAGGAGAGAAAAATTTAATGAATAAAAAAAACACCTAGAATTTATGAAGCAGATTCAAAGAGATTATCAGGAAACTAAAGACTCCATAGTAAGCTGGCAAAACTGCTTGAAAGAAACCAAAGATAGACTATCAAAAATTGAACACAGGCTTGCAATGTGTGATCATGAAAGGGAAGATCTCTTAAAAACAACAAGGGAGCAGGCAGTAAATATACAAAGACTGGAAGACGACAAGAGGCTCTATAACTTAAGAATAAGGCATGTGAATGAAGAAGTAGGAGTCAAAACAGAGGAATTACAAAGGCTATTCACAGAAATTATTAAGGAAAATTTCCCAAGCATAGAAAAAAGAAATGATATGCAGATGTATGAAGCATACAGAACTCCAGCCACCTACAACCAAAACAGAGATACACCCAGACACATAATAATCAAGATCCCAGAAATTCAATATAAGAAAAGAATATTAAAAGCCATCAGAGAAAAGAAACAGATCACCTATAAAGGAAAACCCATCCAAATCACAGCAGACTTCTCGACACAGACAATCAGGTCAAGAAGAGCTTGGACTGAAGTAATTCAAGCCCTGAAGGAGAACAACCCCCAGCCCAGATTGATGTATCCTGCAAAACTCTCTCTAGAAATTAATGGAGAAACAAGATGCTTCCATGACAAAGAGGAACTGGGAGAATTTGTGACCACCAATCCAACCCTACAAAAAATACTGAAGGACATTTTAGAGAGAGAGAACAAGAATACGAGCATTTCAGGAACAGAGGCAGAGAGGCCTCAGTGAACGGGGCAGACAGTGGAGTGGAACAGAAAAATAGACAACCAATGGCAGAAAAACAGAATAGCAGAAATAAGGCAGAGAAGATTGGCTGTAATCTCTAGTATAGATGGCCTTGAAATATTAACAGAGAGAAACACAGGCAGAGTAGATCAGGAGATAGGGTCCATTGAAATGCTCTATATAGGGAGGCAGTGAGACCCAGAACAAGCAGTGCACCCTATGGGAGTGAAAGGGGAGGAATTGTCTAAAAAAGGGAGGCAGAGGATATTGTTAATTGGGTAACAAGATTTAAAATTTACATTATTCTCATCACTCTGCTTGGAG